>PVJA010025780.1:0-30333 GCA_004027025.1 Myocastor coypus
CTTTAGACCACTGAGCCATCCCGCCAGGCCCAATAAATTATTTTTAAAAAGAAAAGCTTCATACAGAAGAGAGTGTCAGAGTGTCAATAAGTATAGTCTAGAGAAAGCAAGCTCTTAGCAAAGAAGTACAAAAAAGTAATCCAACCTTGTTAATCATGGACTGTGATGGTTTGTGTCTAGATGCCCCTCACCAGAGCATCATGCAGTCTTAGATGAGACTTTCAGAGATGGCTGGATCTAGAGAATGTGATGCTGGGATAGAGTGTGTATGATTACTAAATTAGTCCACTGCTTAGTTCGATACTGCCTTAATATCAGTATTCTAGAGTATAAAATGGGGTAAAAGACACTGTTAAGCTCCCTCATTTTTGCTGTCTTCCACTTCCATGAACTGTTGCTCCTCTGCCACGACTCTCACCCTGGGAGTCATCTGATTATGGATGTAAAGCTTACAAATTGTGAGATAAATAAACCTTTCCTCCCTTTAACTTTTGGCATTGGGTATTTTGTCTCAGTCATGAGAAAAGTTGCCGAGATATGGATGTGTGAGAGAAGGAGCTAGATGGAAGTACTACTAGAAGTTACTGTGAGAGATTCTCTGAGACACAGGAAGAGATTCAAATACAGGATTCTTCTTCCTAAGTGGCTTTTCTTGGTTCATAATTTATTTCCTTGGTGACTTCTATGATTTAAATGTAGTTTAAATATCCCACAAGACTTCATGAGCTGAAATTTAACACCCATTGTGAGGTATCAAGAGGGTGAAAACTTAATACAACTATGATAGAGGTATGGTCTATAGGAGGTGATCAGGATTAGATAAAATTTTCAGATTGGAGTGTTCATAGCTGAATCCTTGTGGTTTAATTAAAAAAAAAAAAAGAAACCAGAAGACACACACACTTGATGTCTTCCACCTCCTGCTACACCAACGAGAAGGCCATCACTAGATGCAACTCCTCAACTTTGTTCCTACATAACTGGGAACCAAAATAACCCTTTGCTTTTTAAATTTAGTCAGCCTTAGGTGCTTGGTTATAGTAACCAAAAAATAGATTTATACATGACTCATTTAAAATAAAGGAATGCTTTAGGTCTACATCACTCCATGGAGGCTTGGGAATAAATAGAGAAGAATGCTGTTCATGACACCTATGCTTCAGCTTTCCAAAGTTCCCTACCATGTACTTGAAGAGATGTGTGTGAAACTTCTGTGCTTTCCATGAGATCTGCACACTATTTCAATTGGCACCTATGAATCCAAGTTCAATGCCTAAAAGTCTAGTCCAGTGGTTCTCAACCTTTCTAATGCTGTGACCCCACAATACAGTTCCTCATGTGGGGGTGACCCCAAACCAAAAAGTAATTTTGGTGGCTACTTCAAAACTGTAATTTTGCTACAGTTATGATTCAGAATGGCTTTAGGCGACCCCTGTGTTTTGGTCGTTCGACTCCCACCGGGGTCGCAACCCATAGGTTGAGAACCACTGTCTAGTGTTTCTCCCTCCTTCACATAAATGAGAAGTGCTCCTTCTCAGAGAGCAGAAAACACATTCAACTTCTCCATCAGAGTCACGGTAGAAGACACACAAGATCACGACAGCATAAAGTGGCATGTTTAAGCCTCATAGGTGCCATTTCTTATTAACCTGTGCTTCAAACAAATAATGCAAAGAAAGGAATTATGATCTAATAGAGGAAGCAGGGCAGAGGATAGGAAGCAAGTAGACAGCCATGTGCACCGTGTTCCCTTCCTCACTTATGACAGAATCATTCATCAATCATAACATTATTTCCCACCAAGCCCAGCAATGGCCTCAAGCCATTTCTGAACTCACCAATCCAAGAATCCACTGTTTATCAAAGTTGGCCTGCAAGAAAAAATACCTTTTCTATTCTTAGAATAACAGAAAGTAAGCTAGCATTTGTAGACCTGAATTCAAGGCCAGATTCATACTGTTACCAGGTATATGACCACTTGCAAATTCACTACTCTCTAAGCCTTAACTCTCCATAGCTTCACTCCAACCACCTGTTGGGGCTGTGGCAAGACTTCAATGCATAGAAGAATGCTTTGAAAAGAGTAGGGCTCTACAAGGTGAAGCATCCTCCAGATGGAAGACAGTACTACTTGGTACTTCTGAAACACTCCACTTGACCTTCCCAGAGAAGAATCTTGCCATTGATTAACTGTCTTCAGAATCACATGTGAAGAAAAGGCAGCAAGAGGAACTCAGCAACTTCCCGGCAGCCTTTGGATCCTTTTCTTCTGCTCTGCTCCATATGAAGTAGACAGGAAGTACGCCAGTCAGGCTGCTGTCTCTGCTATGATTCTCCTGGAATCCTGGAATATCCCTGTCCAGTCTTACAATTGAAGGAGCTAAGGCTATGCCAGCTGCCAGACTGAAGCCAGTCACTCCTCAGGGGTTTACAACACAAGTACAAGAGCAATTACAGCTGTAGTTCAAGAAAATAATTTATAGTAGATGTTACGGTTTGTGTCTAGTTGTCCCCCCAAAGCTTCATGCAGTCATGCAGGGTACTTCTAGAGTATGTGATTAACTCATGATCCACTGGAATTATGGGTGTGAGTGCTGCTGGCACTTCGGGTGTGAGTGCTATGCCCAGCCTGGGGCAGATAGCCTGAATGCAACTTAAGGGAGACAGACTTGCTCTCTGTGGCCACTGTTGCTACTACTCCTCCTTTTTGTTCTTGCTATTTTCAGATGCCATGAACAGCTGCCCTCTGCCATGTGCCAGTCTGCCTTGGAACCAGCTGAGTATGGACTGAAACTTCTACAAATTGTGAGCTAAATAAGCCTTTCCTTTTTTTAATTTTAGGTGCCAGGTATTTTGTCCCAGCAACAAGAAGAGAGTAACTGAGACAGCAGATTAAACAATTGCATTCTCAATAATAGTTAATATGAATTTTACATGAATTCATTTTGCATTTTGTGGCAGTGTAGGAGTAATGATGGTCATTTACATATATAGACCCCTCCTAAAGTAATGAGGCACAAGATGCCTCTAAAACAGGCAATTTGGATAGAAGTTCTGGGTTTTTCCTGAGAAACCTAGATTTATATGCCATTAATGATGTCCTTGGAAAGAGAGCAATCCTACAAAGGAGGCTACCCAGAGCATCCAGGAAGGTAGGAGCCCTGTTGGTGCAGAATGCATAGTGCACAGATTCTTGCCATTTTTTTTTCCTGGCATATAAAAAATGAATTCCAGGGAAAATTGAGGAGGCACAAAGATTGGTTTGGGAGACTACTAGAAAAATCTAGATAAAGATAATGATAGCTTCCATGGCGCAGCAAAGTGAGGAGGTGGCTGGATGGGGATTATTTGGGAAGTAGGATTGGCCAGATTTAATGATGAGGCAGGTAGAAGAGATGACAGCAAAGGAATTGAGAATAGCTCTAATTTTTTCATCACAGAACTGAGTGGGCATAGCTGGCACTTGTTGAAATGTAAAAGAACGGAGAGAATGTGGCTAGGAATCTATAGTACTTCCTGAGTATTGAGAGAGGTTTTCCTTCTGACACCAAATACATGATATCTTTTCCAGTACTATTCTCTGACTTTCAAATAACAGCTAAGTGTCTTATAGTTCAATTCAGTTCTAAATCTGAACACTAAGGGCCAGAGTCACAGACATCACAGGTTTAAGAGCTTAGTCCCAGGAGACTGACTGTACTTCAATGGCCAGTTCCAAGTATTAGGTCACCACTACTTCTGATGAATGGCTATAAATCAGAGATTCCCCCTCCCTGTCTTCCCTTGGGTTCAATAATTCACTAGAAAGGCTCACAGAATTTAAGAGGCCACTTTACATACATTTGTCAGTTTGTTAGAAAGTGAAGTCCAGAAGGGTCACTTAATTCCCCATGGAGTTAGGACTGCACATGGCTGTGCTCACCACCTCAGTTCTCTGAACGCCACTGATAAAGGACCTTATCAAGCCTTCCTTAAATAGGTATGATTGATTAAGGAATTGCCCAGTAATAATTAAGCAATCTCTATACCCTCTGCTTTGCCTAGAAGTTGGGAGTATGAACAAAAGTGATCATGTGCAGTGCTGATCTCGGACTTGTGAACTTTTATGTGTTTTAACTATGTGTACTGATTGGGTCCCCTGCCTCTGCTATACAAACAAACCTAAATTAGAGACCTGGAGGATGCTATATGTGCACCAGCACTGTGTTAGCCTGGTTTTTTGAGCTGGGGCCTAAGACACAGGAAGGATCCACCAGCTGACTCAGCTCATCACAGACATGTGAGGCAGCTCAGCTGAGACCAGAAGAACTTTCAAGCTGAGCTCAGCCTAAATTGCTGAACCAGAGAATCATGAGCTAAATAAAATCTTAAAAAGAAGTCACCAAGTTTTATGTTGATTTGCTATGTACAATAGCAAATCAATATGTATTTAAGTCCATCTCTATATAGCAATTTAGCAGTTTTACTGCTGAAAGAAATTTGGGTTATTTCCTATTTTTTTATTTTTTAGTGATTCAGCTATAAAATATTAAGTCTTATATTGTATGTGTATATGGATTTTGTTGAGTATATATCTAAAGTTGGATTTTATAGCTCAAAAAAGGTAGATTTTTCCATTTTAACAGTTGATGAATGCATATTTGCAAAACAGTTGTATGAATTCATATTTCTAGCATTTGCATATGGGACTTCACATTGCTTCGTACCCTGTGTCAACACAGGGGATTGATGAAACATTGAAAGATTTGCCTTTGAGATCAAGAGAAAGATAAATTTGCTCATAAATATTATATCTTCTCAACACTATTAGGGGTTTAGCCAATGTGATGAAATAATGAATAAAACACATATGTACTGGAAATGAAAAAAAGTCTAAGCTCCTATTTAATAAAGGCTCTGCCCTGAAACTATCTAGAGCTACCCCATTAAAATAAAACATACTCAACAATTATCCCTTAGGAAATACCCAGGGTTTGAGGAGCTCTGTACTAAGAATCAGAGACAAAGCCTTTAGAACACCACAGATACATAAGTTCCAAAGCTACCTCTACCATCCCATCAAGCAGGATCATGTATGAACATGGGACTCAGGGAGAAAGTAGGAGCCTGTTTCAAATCCTGACTCTGCTCTTTCCAATGTACATCACTATGGACAGTTCTTAATCTCTCCTCTTAGTTGCTTCCTTTTCTAAAATGAAAATGAAAATTAGCCTGCAGGGTTCTATAAATAAGAGAGTGCATAAAGCTACCATCTACTCAATAAATATTGTTGAGTTCCTGTTGTGCACCAGGAACTATTCTTGGAGCTGGGAAAGTGAAAAACAAAAGAGAAACATCAATCCAGGCATGGTGGAGCACACCTGCAATCCCAGTGCTCCAAAAGCCTGAGGCAGGATCACTGCAAATTCTAGCCCAACCTGGGCAACTTGAAAAGAACCCTATCTCCAAATAAAGTAAGAAAAGGGGGTGAGTTCTGGGTGTGTACTTCAGTGCAAAACCCCTGAGTTCAATCCCCATTACTGAAAAAACAAAAAATCCATCATAAATTCATGTGCCACTGGGCAAGACAGATAATTTAAAAAAAAAAATACATGAGAGTAAGTATGGCTTATACTTGATAGAAAAAGCTATAGAGAAAAATTCAGCAGGAAAGAAAGATGAGAAGGAAGGTCATCATCGGAAATAGAGTGGTAAGACAAGATCTCTCTGAGAGGAGGACTTACAACTGAGACCTGAAGAAATTAGGAGGAGCAGCATGCAGCAAGAAAAGCAAAAACAAAGAGCCCTCCAGAAAAAGCCCACCTTATTTATGCACCAGGTCCACCGAAAAGCTGGATGGCTGTGGGCAGAAATGATCCTCTGAGAGGGGACGGCATCTCGTGAGGATTCCAAAAGCACTCATTCTCAGAGTGGCCCATTTGGTTGCATCCTAAGTTTCTGGTTCTTAGGTGTATATTGTTTTAACTCCCAAACTCCAATGCAATTGCTTCTCTGCTCATTAATTCATTACAAGTAAAAACCAAAATACTTTTATATTATAATTTCCCCTCAGACAATGAAAAAGAATTATCACCTTGGACTTGACCACACGTGACCAGGAGCACATGCAAACACACCAGGGAACACAGGCAAATTGCCAACACATTCTATAGCTGAAATATTAGGCTCTTTGTCGAAGTTTCCCAATCTCCACCACAGACTAAATCATTCTTATTTTATTTTCATTAAGGAGCATTCCTTCTTGGGAACTCATTTCTAATATGCATTTTCCACCAAGCCTGGCTTTCCTGAAATTTCTCCACAGGAATACTGTCTAGATTTGCTATGTCAACAACTAACCCAGCCCTAGCCAGACTTCACCTAAGTCTCGTATACCACATTTTAACATGCAAGTACTTTATTAGCAATATATATTTTCTCCACTGCTCAGAAATATCTGCTGTCCAAAGAACATAATCAGAGGGATGAGCTTCTAGAGAGCTAGAAATGTATTAGATAGTTGTCGCTGGTGCCTGAGCAGCCTGCTCAACCTCGCTTGTCCTTTCCCAGCAGAGGCCCACAGGACCGAAGCAAGAAGCGGGGACCATGTTCCAAGCAAGCTGACAGCGCTCAACTATCACAACCCTGCTGGCTTTAACTGCAAAGATGAAACAGAATTTAGAAACTTTATCACTTGGCTTGAAGACCAGAAAATCAGACACTACAAGATTGAAGACAGGTAATTTAAGAAACATCCCCAGCAGTGACTGTCCCAAGTTCTTTGAAAAGTATCTCCAAGATGTTGACTGCCCTTTCAAGGTTCAGGATCGACAAGAAACACTTGACTGGCTCCTTGGCTTAGCTGTTAAACTTGAATATGGAGATAATGCTGAAAAATACAAGGACTTAAGCCCTGACAATGCAAAAAATACTGATAATGCAAGTAAAAATGCAGAGCCGTTGATCAATTTGGATGTAAACAATCCCGATTTTAAGGCCGGGGTAATGGCTTTGGCCAACCTCCTTCAGGTTCAGCGCCATGATGATTACCTGGTGATGCTCAAGGCAATTCGCATTTTGGTTCAGGAACACCTAATACAGGATGCAATTGCTAAGGCAAATCAAACAAAAGAGGGTTTGTCTGTTGCTTTAGACAAACATACTCTTGGCTTCAGCAGGGGAGATGCAGTTCTTAATGAAGCTGCTCAAATTCTGCAACTGTTGCATATAGAAGAACTCAGAGAGCTGCAAACAAAAATTAATGAAGCCATAGTCGCTGTTCAGGCAACTATTGCTGACCCAAAGACAGATCACAGACTGAGGAAAGTTGGAAGATGAGCACGTCAGACTCCAGCCTTGGCCCTGCTTAGCACAATGGGAACTACACCCTTCCAGCATGTATGTGCGAATCGGAGCTCACCTTTGAGGGAGGAATCCCAGAAAATTGACCATGTTCTAGAAAGTTGCCACCACGGTTGCTTTTTTTCTTTGATAAAGTTTAAGAAAGTGGAAAAAATAAGAAATGTATTAGATAAAGGTTCTTTTTAAGATCAGATATATATATGTGCACTGAAGTACACACCCAGAACTCACCCCCTTTTCTTACTTTATTTGGATATATATATCCCAAGTTTTTCACATTCCCCCTAAGAAGGGTAATTGTGTATTTACTCCTGCTCCACTGTAAATTGTACATTCTAATGATTCAAAGGTGGTTGTAGGGCCAGGGAGATAGCCCAGTAGAATAAGCAATTGCCTGGCAAGTGCAGGGTCCCAAGTTCAATCCCTGGTACCACAAAAAGAAAGAAAGAAAGAAAGAAAGAAAGAAAGAAAGAAAGAAAGAAAGAAAGATAGATGGTGGCAGCAGGAATTAAAGATGGTGCATCCAATGAGCAGGGAAAGAGGATATGGGAAGGAAAGAAAGAAAAGAAGGAAGGAAAGAAGGAAGGAAGGAAGGAAAGAAGGAAGGAAGGAAGAAGGGAGAGAGAGAAAGAAAGAAAGAAAGAAAGAAAGAAAGAAAGAAAGAAAGAAAGAAAGAAAGAAAGAAAGAAAGAAAGAAAGAACTCAAGGCCAGTCTGAACTGCACACTGAGACCCTGTCTCAAAAAAAGAGAGAGAGAGAGAGAGAGAGAGAGAGAGAGAGAAAGAAAGAAAGAGAGAGAGAGAGAGAAATGATCCTTGACCCCCCAAAGTTTCAGCAGAAGTTCCAAGTCCTACATTGGCATCTATGACATGTGCTCACACACACCAAGATGGTGGCCAGAATGCCACAGCCTACCTTCTCTATAAAAGTTCAAGTTGTTCATTTAGTGCAAAAGTAGTCCTCTTTTCTTGTTTCTTAAAAACAAATTCCACTGCCTTAAATTGAAATTTTTTTAAAAAATTAGTCTTTATAACTGCTCTATGAAGAAAAGAACAGGTATTCTAGTGACTATAGTCACTATCATTTCCTGAGCACCTTCAGCCACTGTACTAAATGCTTGACTTACCTAAGCTAATTCAATCTTTACAATACTCTGCCAGGTAAGTATTTGTCCCATATTACAGATAAAAAATGACATATTGGAGAAATCATTGGCCCAATGATACAGAGGAGTAGAGCAAGGATGTGAACCTAGATCAACCAGTAGTGAATACAGCACACTGATATATATACAACAAAGATCTAGAAGTGGTCTCATTCTGAGACTCACACAAACTTTTCTTCTGAAATGTAGGGTTATTGTTACTGATCGTCATGAAAACCTACAGCTGAGTACCTGTTCCCATTGTGACCAGTCCTGGAGTGAAAAAGACGCATCCTAAAAGCCTGGTCCCTTCCACAGGATTGAATTGACAGACAAATGGCATCTGGGTCACAGCACTAGAGCCTTTCCCCATGAATTAGCTGTGGATACTCAATGTTAACGACTGAGAACAATTATTCTGCACACAGCAGACAAGAGCATACGGTGCCAGCCAAAGTGAATCAACGTGTCATAGCAGCAAAGTTCTCAGATAGGACTTAGAAAATGTGGCCAAATGATGATTATATTATCAGGGGAATAAGGCAGAGAAATAACATCTTTAAGTCTGTCACTTATGCCACTTTTCTAACCCTTATCCAGTGGTTGCTGCTAGAGCTCCAACTTACAGATGAAGCTACCGAGACACAAATATTACTCCAGGGTACAGAGTAGTTATTGCTAAAATGTAATGTCTGCAAAGGGCCTAACAATCAGATTTCCTCTTTTCCTATATAGGTCTTGAACTGATCAAGAAATAAAATATTAAAGGCAGAAATAGAGCACAAGGGGCTGGGGAGATAGCTCCATGGCACAAGTGCCTGCCTGGCAAGTGCAAGGTCATAAGTTTGAACCCTGGTCCCACCCAAGAAAGAAAGAAAGAAAGAAAGAAAGAAAGAAAGAAAGAAAGAGGCTACAAAATACCCTTTTTATAACAGAAAATCTAAGTTAGAAGACAAATGGCCTAACTAAATCCCTCAAAATGACTCAAGGACAGGATACCTGAAGAAAAGGTAAAAATTGCATTGCCATCCACTGTCCAGGACCAAGGGGAAAAAGGAAATTGCCTCTCTCTCCTGATCTTGGTTAGACAGCTTAATTGCCGATCTAAAAAGCACGGACCAAAGTCTCTTGCCAGTTCAAGACCTACTTGGGAAGTAGCTACTTAGAGATATCACTTTTTTTTGTGATTTTTCTCATCAGGTTCCTTGAGTCCAGCTGTCCTGCCGTAGTTGGAAGGAGAGCTTTCCTTGGAGAGTATGGATGTTACCATTGTCTGCCATCCTCAAAAGTGGTTGGAAGAGACAAGACTTACACTCAGGTGAAGACAAGAATCATTTTTCTCTAGGGTTAGAGTGGCATCAGAACAGATGATCCTACCTCCAGGGATGACATTCTAGAAAATGTACATGCTGCCTCTCTGCTCACTCTTAGGGCTTGTGTTTCTACCAACATGCTACCAGACCCCACTTTTTTATCAACACCAATTTAGCAACATAAGCTCCCTGAGGTCTGGACACGGCACAAGGCCATCATAGCACTGCATGAATACCAACAACCTGAATGTCACTAACTATTTACTGCCCCAGATCCATAGGCAAGCCTCAGAAAGTCTGGGCAGTCAACTCTCCTCTTCATTTCTGTCTTCAGCCTGTTGACAAGTCTCTTCCCAAAAACTCATGTGCCAAATCTTCTTCTCCAGGATTCCTTGCAAAAGGGTGGATCTGATGTCTGTATTTCATCAGATCCATAACTACAAATTCCTCTAATATGTTATATTCCACGTACTGAGAATGACAAGACTTCCTTTTTTATTTTAAGAAGAGAAAAGATTTATCTTATGAAACATATGGAAGGAAATGCTGAAACTACATTGCAGTAAATTTCAAGTATCCTTCTTTGATATAGTTAATCTAATCTAAATAAATAACTAGATGTTTAACAACTTAAAAATTTTATTAGTCTCTCTTATTTTTATTTATTATTTGGTACAGGGTCTCACTACACAACTCAAACACATAATGATCCTCCTGTGTCTGCCTCCCCAGCACTGGAATAATACCCTGCTTGATAGCTGGAAGGGTGGGGGCCTGCACAGTATATGGTATGGAAATAGAATCTGGGTCCTTACGCTTGCCAGACAGGTGTTTAGACCATTGAGCTATCTCCCCAGCCCTTAAAACTTTACAAGAATGAAGCAAAAGTAATGGCTGAAAAAAATTCATATTTGGTATTTATTTGAGAAAAACAAATTGCTCTCTAGGAAAAAAAAAAAATTGGCTATGAACTTGACTCATAGCTCTGAGAAGTCCAAAAATGCGTGCTCATGCTAGTGAGAACCTTCATGCAAGGGCAAGAGGGTGAGGCAGAGAGCCTAAAAGGACTGAATTGCTTTTATAACAAATCCACTCTCATCATGACCCACTCCAGTGGTAAAAATATTGATCTGTCCAACCTAATCATCTCTTATCAGGCCCTAAATACTACACTACATTGAGGGTTAACTTTCCAACATAAGGATTTAGAGAGACATATTCAAATCGTATCACTACTCATCCCAAATTTTACATGCAGTAAAATTCTGCATCATCTCTAATGGGTTTTTTCTTCTTACTATTTCCTCGCACTAAAGACAACTTTCATGGTTTACCACAGAAGGCAATTGGGCTTCTTGTGTTAAATCTTTTTGATTACCCCAAAGTAATTCCTTTCCTTTATCTTTACATTAACAAGAAGGCCCACTGAAGCGTTTTTTGTTTGTTTGTTTGTTTGTTTTTTGGTTTTTTTTGTTGTTGTTCTTGTTGTTAAAGGAGCAATTTGTTCTCGAAAGTCAAGTCAGACTCCATTTCTGGGAAAACAAAAAAAAGTGCTGGCTAGTTCTAAAGTTATTGCTCACCTTCACCCCCGCCTCTGCTTCTAGCCTTCATGGTTCCAAAAATTAATAGAAACTCCACCTAGTCCCACTGCAAAACTGCTAGCCCTATCTCTAAGCAGAGAACAGATACAGAGATATTTCTATTCCCCACTGATCTTAATAAAATCTTATTTCTAGAAATCTTTCTCCTGCCTAATACTCCCAAAGAAGATAATAGATAATGATGGTAATGGCACGTCACAGGCTTTACCAGGGATTCTCATTTTGGAGAATGGATGAAATCTGGAATGCATATATCTTATAAAGACAAGGATTTCTGAGTATTTGAAAAGAGGACATTTACATACTTGAAGTAGCAATTACATGTACTTTGTGTTAGTTCGTTCTAGTAGCTGTAACAAAATGTCTTAGACTGGGTAATTCATAAACAAGAGGAATTTATTGCTCACAGTTCTGGAGGCTGGAAATTCCTAGGCCAAAGCACCTACAGGTGCTTGTTGTGTCCAGTAAGCCCCATTCTTGATCGCTTCCTAAAGGTCCACCCTACATACTACTGCCTTGAAGATTAGGGTTGAATATGTGACTTTCAGGGAATACAACCATTGAGACAGTAGCACCCTTGCTCTTTCAATCTATCTTGTCACAAATAAGTATCCACTCTCTGGAGATCCTAACTTACACACTTTTTCATCAGTATTTAATTCAGCTGCATGACTTTGTTTCAAGCCTCATCACTCCTGTAAAAATCGAAGTTCTTGGGTTACACTAACGTCTGCTTTCTGCCCAACTTGTTAATATTTATAGGTCCAGAGAAGCCATACAGAGAAGCCTAATGAACTGAATTTTACATATGTAAAAAGCAGGAACATTGCCTCAAACCACAGTACTCTCTGATTCCTTTTACATTTTCTTTGGCCTTATACATCCCTGAGGGACTAGCTTTGTAGTGTAAAGTTAGATGAAACTACACCCAAAACTTCTTCTCCAGAAATTCACTGGATGTTTATATGTATTGTATGTGTTTATTTATATATTCATTATAACCATGTGTACCAATGTGCATACCAAATATGAATAACTGTACAAATGTGTAGTTGCTAGCTGTTATTTGGATATTTATGCCAATAAAACCTCAATTTTTCACATAACAGAAAACACTAAACTGAAATTTCAGTTTGCAGAATAAACACTTTTAAGCCTTTTATTTGGCAAGTTAAGAATTGGCATCTGAAATCAGCAGTTATATCTGGTAATCTGAACAACTAATTTGAAGAAAACATTACGCAATATAACAACCATTGTTGAATTCCTATCATTTCTTTTAGTAAAATTCTGCATCATCTCTAATGGTTCCTTTTTCTTACTTTTTTTTTTTTTTTTTTTGTATGCTTTAAAAAAAAAATTGGGCATCTGGGATAACAAAAGGCCCTGAACTAAAACTTAGTCCCTCTAAGAGAAAGCAGCTATGTTGACTCTTAGGCAAGAAGCCAAGCAAAATAGTTCAGCTCCCAAGTCACTGGTTTGCAGCTATGTTCGCTTCTGACAGGCTTGAGAGACAAAGATTTCAGGGGAAAGTGTACATGAAGAAAATAATTGCCATTTGGCACTTTTCATGCCTGGCACCCTCAAGAAGAAAAACCCCCATCTCTATTCTGCACACAGTGCTTCCTGCTGCTTTGTTCTTTATTTAGTTCACTTTAAAGTTCAGCAGCATTCTAATTCTTTTTCAAATTCTCCAAAATTCTAAAACACTCCATACGTGACAGAATTTTGAATAAATCCTCAAGTTCTCAAAATATAAATAAAGTGCCCAACCATGACTGAAAGCGGCAGCCAGCGGCTTTGCAGAAGCCCTTTCTGTTCTGGCCCACTGGGATGCCCATGCCTGGCACCATCTCTCCTCCCACTGAGGATGGCCACTTGCTACCTCCCAAGCATGGCCTCTGGGCTTCACCCATTAGTACTGTGTGCTAGTGGTGTGGATTCTCTCATCACTGCAGCAGGTCATTCCTCTTCACTGCTTCTGAATCAAATCCTCACTGCTTCCCAAGTATTCACTCCTCTAAATAGTCCTGGGTGTCAGGAGAGCAATTCCTTCCTCAGCTTTCTAGGGCAAATCTGATGACTCCAAGCCAGGACCTAGCACTGTCTTGAAAGCCACAATGCAGACTGAAATGAAAAGCTCATTTAGAGAAAAAACTCTCGCATTCTCCCTTCCTCTTCTGGATGGGAATAAGGAAACGTGAAGGCCCAGATGACAATAGCATACCCCTTCAGACTACAAGCAAAGCCATTTTTCATTTAAAATTGGCATCAGAATATCTGAAATGGATTCCTACTGTTACTATCAAGCCATGAATGAGACCTCCAATGGAGTCACCTGACCTCTGAGCCCATTTTTTGCAGTGCTTCTCAGAGGTTTTTAATATTCCAAAATATACTGTGACCTCCTAGAAAGGGACTATAGAATACTACCCTTTCCAACATATGTGATCATACAGTTAGCTCTCTCTCTCTCTCTCTCAGAAACTAGCATCCTGTAGAATTAAGCTTGGGCAACACTCTACTGTGGTATTTTAGGGTTTTCTGAAGCCAAAATCTGCCCTGAGAAGTTAGCAATGAATAGCCAAAGAGCTGGTGATAAAAAAAAAAAAAGGAAAAAAAAAGACATAAACCAGTGGTGGCAAACCTGTGGCACACATGCCACATCAGGTGGAAGCCATACCACATCCATCAGGTTTCAAGAGCAGCGGCAACCCTCTCCTACATCATGAGGTCCAGATCTTTCACTGGAATCTTTTCTCACAGTTGGGAGCCCAAGCCAGACCCAGATCCTCCCACTCCTGTTCCTCACCTTCCCTTCTATTGGGGAAGATGGAAGGGCTGCAGTTCTCTATTTAAATAGCTACTCTCTAAAAGTTCAAGCCATAGAGAAAAGGAGTAAGAAAAGAGTCTAGCCCGGTCTAAAATGCACACATGCACATTTCATCAGGAGAAACAAATTGTGCTCATCTAAATTTGGCAAAAAACACTAACACCTGTTAGAGGTTGTGTGTTTTTCCAGAATCCAAGAGAACACAACTGGAACCTGAGAGACAGAAGACCCGCACATACACACCGTGAGTGGCAATGAAAGAGAAAAGAATCTGAGCAACAGCAGGATACAACCTATAGGCTCGCGTCCATTTATAACCCTCCATTTGCACATCCAGTTTCATTTTCCATTCCATTCCACATGCTGTTCTCTCACCTCCTGTACCAGTCCTACCTGAAACTCTCGCTTCTCCAGTTAGCTGAATCAGCCCTTTCTTTGAGAAAGGAAGGCATCACCCAGCAGCTCCCACCTTCAGCCAGGTTATAGGTTCTTCATCTGTGTTGGAGATTCTGTGACTTTCCACAGAGATTTACCCCAGAATAATCATCCCACTGTTCTGGGTTATTTTCCCTCCCTTACTCCCTTAGAAGTTGAGGTCATGAATGACAGTCACATTAGTGTCTACACATCTGCAGCCACTGACAGCTAAGTAAGCAAAAATGGTGCCCTCCCACCTCTCCACAGCTGCCAAGTTCCCTGTTATGGGTTGGCTCCAGTGACAGGGCTCTCGCTGGAGCAATGTCAAAACCTGTCTTGAGGAGCTACACCTGCAAATGTAGACCAGAGAAGGGCAAGCTTGTACCTCTGCAGAAGAAGCACAGGTCACAGTGCTGGAAAAGTTTAAGATATCATTAACTATTGGACACCAAGTTTACCTATGTAATGTGTATATTGCCCCCAAATAAATGGTGTGAAATATATATATATATATATATATATATATATATATATATATCAGACTCATACAGATCCTTTCTGTTTTCAGCTTCCCAAGCATTGGGATCACAGGCAAGCACCACCATGCCCGGTCTCAGTCAATGTCTCAGCACACCCCAAGGTCAGGTCCAGCACAGCAAGCAGGTTCCTGTGCCTGTCTAAGCAGATGCTTTAGTCTACTAAGTAATTTGGCCCACCCAGTTAAGTGTACTTCTAAAGGAGTTAATTGACCCCTTTAATGCTCCCACCTATCTAGCTAAAGTACTTCATATATGTGAATAAGGAAATTCTAATGTGTTACTACTAATAAGTTATGTACTTTCTCCCACTGAATACAAGCCACTGTTGTAGGCCGCAAGGATGAGGTACTAAGATCAGATCTATGACTTAGACACATAGAAAGTTATAACCCACAATACATAATTTCCATTCAAAAGAAGTATACATTTGTTCCATTTCATTCTGCTCTTAAAAGTGATACAGGGAGGCAAAAAGATTACTGAGGCTTCTTCCTAGGTCTATTATATCTCCTTTGGGTTCTACCAAGTGCTATTTCCTTCCTATCATTTTATGTCCTCGTAGTACCAGGATATGGGCTGGGATAGAGACAAAGAGCCTCCCAATGGCAAGCTCTGGGCTTATGAGTTCCTTAAAGTGGACCATCTAAAACTTACAGTTGGTCCAACTTTTCTTCTTGATATCCTCAAAACAAACAAACAAAAAAAGGAAATTACAAAAATTGCAAGTCAAAAAATTGATGTAAAAATCAAGGCCCTATATAAAACAGCATCTTTCACATAAAATGGAATCAGTATTTTGCTCAGAGAGCTAAAGGGTTAAAATTTGTAAAAGAAAGAGAATTAACTTAAAATATAATTTGGAATAAAAACAAAAGTTGAGTGGCTCCATGGTAGAATTCATGTTCAACATAAGCAAAGCACAGAGTGTGATCCCCAGTACCATAAAGAGAGAGAGAGAAGAGAGAAGAGAGGAAGAGGAAGGAGAAGAAGAAGAAGAAGGAGGAGGAGGAGGAGGAAGAGAAGAGAAAGAGGAGGAAGAGGCAGAAGAGGAAGGAGGAGGAGAAGAAAAAAGCAAAAGAAAGAAAGAGAGAGAGAGAGAGAGAGAGAGAAAGAAAGAAAGAAAGAAAGAAAGAAAGAAAGAAAGAAAGAAAGAAAGAAGCAAACAAACAAATAAAGGGGCCCAGCAGGATGGCTCAGTGGTCTAAAGCACCTGCTTGGGAAGGCTTAGGTGGCTGCAGGGACCTAGGTTCGATCCCCG
Source organism: Myocastor coypus (assembly GCA_004027025.1). Taxonomy (NCBI): domain Eukaryota; kingdom Metazoa; phylum Chordata; class Mammalia; order Rodentia; family Myocastoridae; genus Myocastor; species Myocastor coypus. The sequence continues at coordinate 16,447 of PVJA010025780.1, forward strand.
GCACCACATGCTGCACCAGCCCTGCCTTCAGGGCAGGCTGAGCTGGCCATAAAATTAAATAAACAAACAAAAGTTTTGAAACAAGAAAAAAAAATAAATAAAATAAAAAATTCTAAAAAAAAAAAAAAAGAAGGAAGGAATATATTATGTTTAGTGAAAATTTTTTAAGTTAGATGAAAAATTAAAAGATTGAGGCTCACCATAGGCTATTTCAGATTCTAACCACAGCCCCACACCTTTTAACCTCAACCAGACTAGTGGTAATTTTCCTTTGCCTTAAGGTACTTTGCCATGAAAAGTTTTTAAAAAGGTTGGATCTCTACAGATTTTCCAAAATGTTGAATGAAAGCTGAAATAAAAAGGGATGTCTGTATACTTTCAATATGTTTTTAAAAATCTCTAACTCACCAGAACACAGCATCTTTCCATTCTATCCCCTTTTTGTTTCCATATCACTGTTTCTTCATCTATCCACTGCAAAAAGAAACCTAAACGCAATGCCTATTCCCACCGCTGACAAGCATTCCAGGTCAGCAAAGCTTCATTTTCACTGATTTTACTGTGTATTTAAACTATAAACATAGTCTATCTGCCCTGGCATCCCTAGACTGGGCACCTCTGAAGATACAAACATGAATCTGATATTATTCTTATTGTAGAAAAATTCATAGACATGTAAGTGGTCCCATTATCCATTCTTAAATGACTTTATAATGTCATAAATGAATTAATAAAATCAAAAGGTACTGCAGAAGCAAGGAGGAAGAAGGGAAAGATAATAAGGAAAAATGTCTCAGATGAAACAACTTTAGGGCTCCACTCACAGGGTCTTTGCAGGGTCTTTCTCATAGGTAGAATCCAGCTGTTCTTTGGACATTCCTCTGCCTGGCTGCCTGGCTGCCTGGCTGCCTCCTCACCCCAGACTACAGCATCTTCACTGTCTGCATTTTACTCACAGTTGAAAGACAGTACTCTAGTTTTTAAATTATTCTTATCATTGCAGCCAAACTTTTTGAACATTTGCCATGAGAGAGGCTGCCCTTGCATACTTCTTATGCTAATACTCCCAAGTAATATATTGTATTACACCCTACTCTATTCTGAGGCCCAAAGAGAGTAAGTCACTGACCCAAGTCACAGCCAGGATACAGTTGTGCTGAGTTTAAAGCCAAATCAGCCTACAGTCTTTCCACTGTATCCACTCTCCACATAGCCAGGACCACCACTAAAAGGCATCCCACCTGCAGATATTTGATATGTATATTTTATGAAACACCAACATCTTGTATGGCTACTAAAATATTTGAGGAGATCATTTCTTGATGATAACATTATGAATTTTTAAATATTTTTCTTTCTATTGTCAGGCTAAAAAACTCTTAATATGAAGACATATTATTTATAAAATGGAAACTGTATATTATTTATTTATTTATTTCTACTGCAAGAAGCAAGATCACATGGAAGAAGATAATAGAGAAATCCAAATTAAGAGATGGGTGGGAGGTTGAGGTAGAATGAAAGGAGAGATGAAGAAGAAAAGAAAAAGAGCAGCCAGAGATAGATATAAAGTTGTTAAGGCTGATATCTAGATATCCCCCCACACACAGCATAATGCAGTCATGGAGGTGGGGGGCTTTTCAGAGGTGGCTGAACCTAGAGTGTATGATACTAATTAGGGTGAGTGCTTAGTAGATCATTCCACTGATTGGATGGGCATAGTTCTGGTTAGGATTAAGGATGTGAGCACTGCACCTACCCTAAGTTGAGTAGCCTGCATGTAATATAAGGGACAGAAAGAGTCTTGTCTCTACTCTTCCTGCTTTTGTTGTCTTCCACTGCCATGAACTTGCCCTCTGCCATGTGCCTGCCACCTTGCCTTGTAGCCAGCTGATTATGGACTGAACTCTCCACAAACTGTGAGCTAAATAAACCTTTCCTTCCTTTAGTTTTGAGCCTCAGGTATTTTGTCTCAGCAATGAGAAAAGTAACTAAGGCAAAAGTGTAGCATTGACATGAAAAGATCACAAATGTCCTTTGAAATTTGAAAGACTCTGAAACAGTGTCTGGAAGCATCAAAAGCCAGGAGACATTTGGTTGCAAATGAAACTGGAGAAATAAAAGACAAGCAAGGCACTTAACTTTGCTATGCAGAGGCTGGGGAAATAGCTCAGGGGCACAAATGCCTGCCTAGCAAGTGCAAGATCCTGAGTTCAATCCCCAGTTCTGCAATCAATCAATCAATCAATAAATAAATAAATAAATAAATAAGCCCTGTCATGCAAATCATTAAACCAAGCAGCTCTTGGGTGACCAGAGCCCCTGAATTTCCAATGTGCATTGTGCTAAGGAGGGTGACCAACAGCAGGGCTGGGCCCTGCCATCAGAGGTACAAACAGCTTTCACTTGTGGTGATGACAGTGGTGCTATCAGCCCTCTGAGTTTGTGTGCAAGATCCCCACCTCACTGGGTTCAGAACAGTCTACTTTGCAAAGCTAGAATATACGCACTGTCCAGATTGAGCTGCCGGAAGCCAGCCAGCCAGGGGAAGAAATCCTGCCCTTGTGGAATCTCTGCTTTCTATCACAGGCATGGAGGATGACAATGGGAGGCAGTACTTAAGGCCACTTTGACAAGGAGCACTTACAGGGAAGGTTTGTAACCTTCCTTCCAGTCTTCCTGCTCTGATGGAGGCAGCTACAAGAAGCCGTCTCAAGCTAGAGACTCATCGACAGGAACTACATTTAACATTTTTAACTCTTCTTTGATTTCTACTCTGCTTCTGTGAGGTCATTTTTTAATTCTATGTGAGTTCATTGAGTGCTCCTAAGCTACTAAAAGGTGAAGGGAGAAAAAAAATCAGTAATTTAAGCAAGTCAAATTATTCCTGTCTTCTGTAGCTACTACATCAAAGGGCTGGGAGATGTGGTCTTCACTGCTATCTTCCAGGAGCTGGTTATCACAGAGAAAAAGGGTTTTATTTTAGGCAAAAATATGTAAGTCAGAAAATACATCTATTTATTCTTCTAGGTAGCATCAAATGCCAGGGCTAAATGCAGATAAGATTATCCAAAACTAAAAGTGCAGCAGGGATAGCCCATCTCCCAGTTTATTTCAAATAGTCCACCCTTACAGATTAAAAAGAACTTCAATCCTGTACATGTGCAAAAGGAAAGGGTATTGTTGGAAAAACTCAGATGAGAGAGTATTTGCAATATTCCAGGAAGTGAGTTGACAGAAAAATAAAACTCTGTATACATCGATATGTCATCAGCAGTCCCGCTGGTGAAACAGATGCAGAGCTCAGAGTCATCATTAATCCTTTCTCCTGTGACCTCAGCAACACAGGCTGCTCTCTGCCCAAGCCACGCAGAGCCTGTCACAGTAAGTTAGCCTGGACATCCTGAGCCAGGTCTCCTGTGATCACAAGGATAGGACAGAAGATATGTCACACTGCCCAAGTGCTCGTGACACCGAAAAGAAGCTCTTTGCACGTGGTAGCCTCTGTCCTCTCCTCTGATGACAGTTACAGAGGAAAGTCTTCATATTTCTAGAGACTTTTTTTATACAAAAAAATGAAACACATCCTTCTACATAGGCCTCACTCTGGGAATTAACCTGAGCTGTCAAGTCCACCCAAGGGGCCATCTGTGCACTGTCGCTCTGCCTGAGGTCCTTCCTGCATCTCTCTCCTTACCTCCAAATGACACTCCTGCTAACAACTGCTCCTCAGGGACAGTCACTTGTCATCCTGTTTTTTGTGTCCTTTTGTCCACCTCCCTTTCCCATTTCTCATGGTGGATATACTATGATGCTATGCCTCCCCCAGAAGCAGGTGCCCCAAGACAGAGACAGCGCCATCATTGCCCAAAACAAAATAGAGTGCAATGCCTATGTGCTATGATTTGAAAGTTGTACCCATAGTAACTCAGATGACCCTATCTCCAAGTCTGAAATCTGCTATTAATGATAATTTGCAGAATACAACACAGTCAAATGTGTGCATAAAAATCTACAAATATAAAGCACTTAAAGTAGTTGTTAGAGTGAGATGATTTATTTTCTCAGCTCTACTTGATGACTACACAGAAGGCTAATAGAGGGAATGAAAAGTAAACAGTCAGAATTTCAGTCCAGTCCCAAAAAAGTCCTTATCCAGCCCAGCTTCTTCCAGCCAGCAAGTCTTCCCTGGGGCGCAGATCTATGAGACGAGGCTGAAAGAACCTTTATATAAAACATCAACATTTTATAAGTCTTATATTTAAATATAATACAGCACTCTTTCCAGCCTTGCCTGCTCATTGTAACTCCTGGCCACTTTCCATCTGAAACCAGTATAGCACTTCTTGAAAAACTTCAGTCTTCCCCCTTAGAGCCACTCACTGACAAGTGCACAAGTGTTCTCAAATCCATGTTCTCTTCCCTCTCTGTCTCTCTCTGTCTCACTCTGCCTCTCTCTGTCTCTCCACCTCTCTATCTCTTTCTGTCTCTCTCTGTCTCTGTGTGTGTCTCTCTGTGTCTTTCTCTGTGTCTGTCTCTCTGTCTCTGTCACTGTCTGTCTCTCTCTCCCCTCACCCTTACTCCTTTCCCTCAGTCCTTCCCTCCATTATTCACTCTCTAAGTTTTCTCCCTTTTTTGGAAGAGCTAGGATGAATTACAATGTTAAATATATCACATGAATCTTCATCCCAAATGGATTTCCTGTGAATGAAGAAAAACTTATAGATAACAGTTCTTGAGATTCCTTTTGCTCAATAAAGCCCAGATTGTAAGTCTGGAAGTATAGCAGATCATAGGCCTGCAAGAACTTACTAACTGATTGAGAATTGTACCAAATTTCTAAAATGAGAATAACAATATTTCTTTTTCAGATTTATATTAAATGAGGTATTAAATGTAAAAAAAATATAATAAATGCAAATAGAGTCTTTTCATGAAAATGTACTCCTTTGTTTTTTTCCTGATCTAAATATCAGTTGTTTTCATACTGAGAATAGATAGCTCGGTTTCCCATTCTTTTTTGAGGATCCTAAGACTTTGGTCATGGTGTTCCCAGGTTATATATTATAAAGTCAGATCAAGTAAAAGATAGAGAATCAGGTGAAAGTCCCACACAGGTTCTGTATCAGACCTCTATCTTTAGGCTTGGAACACAGCTCAGCAGCATGAGCACCTGCCTGGAGCAAAAGGTCCTGAGTTTAATCCTTGGTACAAAAAAATAAAAATAAAAATAAAACAAAACAAAATGATTGCTCCTACAGGTCTGGAGAGATAGCACAGTGGCATAAGTACCTGCCTGGCAAGCATGAATTTCTGAATTTGATCCACAGTACCGAGAGAGAGAGAGAGAGAGAGAGAGAGAGAGAGAGAGAGAGAGAGAGAGAGAGCCCTATCTTTATTTCTAGAAAAGTCTACTTGAGTGATTAAAAACAACTATAATTTGACCTCTTCTCTGAAGCCTTAGATAATCATCCTCCCCAGAAAGGAGAGAGAACAGGGAAGGAGGAAAGACTGATGCGAGGAAAAATGTGGAAACAAAGCATTTGTAAATGGGGAGGGGAAGTAGGGTTGAAGGGATGGGAAGGGGACAGGAAGAAAAGAATTAAGACATATTATGTACAGGCACAAATTCCCTATTATGAATGTGATCATTATATATGGCAAATATGTATTAATAAAGAATAATTTCTTAAAAAATAGTAATTAGATGTTCCATTAGACAATGTAGACAGAATGATAAGAAAAACAGACATGACCCCTGACCTGCAGGAATATTTATGTATTTACATATATGCTTCTCCCATTGGATAAATTCTTTTTTTTTTTTTTTCTTTCTTTTTTTCTTTTTTGTCTTTTTGAGACAGGATCTCGCTATGCAGTTCAAGCTGGCCTTGAGCTCCTTTTTGTAGCCCAGGCTGGTCTTGAACCTGTACTGCTCCTCCTGCCTCAGCCTCCCAAGTGCTGGGATTATAGGAGTGTGCAACCACACCCAACTGGATAAATTCTTAAGGCCAAGAATTCTTCCTTTCAAATTCAGCATATAGGTGTTCAAGCAATTCATTTGAATGAATGAATGAATGAATGAATGAATGAATGGTTGACTTCAATACTTTTTGAAAGTTGTACTTTTCTAAGAAGGAAAACTTAAGATCTGGTTTGGTTACACTTTTTTACTTCCACAAACTAGCATGTTTATTTCTATTACATCTCTAATTGATGGGATACTGTCTTGGGTTGCTCAGGCTGCCATTTCAAAATATCATAAGCTGAATGGCTTAAGGAACAAGAATTTCTTTCTCACAGTTCTATAGGCTCAGAAATCCCAAGTCAAAATACTTAGCCTTTTGATTTTCTGGTAGGCTCACTTCCTGGTTTGAAAACGGTTGCCTTCTCAATTTGCTCTTTCACAGTGGAAAGAAAGTGAGCTTTGGTTTTCCTTCTCTTTAAAGGGTGCTAATCCTCTCATTATGTCCCCCTAATTATTCTAATTCCTCTTCTAGACTAATTCCAAAGACCTAGTATCCAAAATACCATCAAATTGCGAGTTAGAAGCTCAATATATGAATCAAACATCCATCGCATAACAGCTACAACCTTTCATTACCCAAAATAGGGCAAACTAGAAACTTCCAGAGATTCTTTTACTATTTAATTTGCTTAAAACAAATTAGAAAAGAAAGATTCTCAGGAATGAGTAATGTTTCATTGAAAATATAGACCCAGAAGCAGTGGGCCTAACACCAATCCTGCTATGAATCATGCTGGACTTCAACCCAGTCACTTCATATCCTTGTCTCTAAGAAGGAAGGAGCTGGTCTGAAAGACTCTCAGGTCACTGTAAGCCACATTCACATGATTTTTTAAATTTGATATTCTGTACTATCATCTTTCCTCACTAATTACTGATCAGACTGATCAGCATCCTATAACAAAAACACTAGCTGTTTTCACTAAAGGCAGCTTCAACCAAAGAAGAGCAACTGTCCTCCACTGCCCGCTTACACCTGTCCCCACTAACATGTTGCCCAGCCTCTGACAAAAGCCCTGCAGCAGGAAACCCACATTTTCCTCATTCAGAGAAAAGACGAAACTAGAAAACAAATCAAAATTTTTCAGAGAGTACCTTGAACTTTAAAAAATACCCAATTCACTTATGTCGGAGATGCTTTTTAAGAATGTGCAAGCATTTCTATTCAAGCCCAATATGTGAAGGAGTGAGCTAAAAAATGACACTTCTCACTTTTTAAAGACTGAAGCTATGTAGTGGTGCTGTAGATACACTCTGTGTTAGCTGTTTTGAATTCTCCAACTGTGTGATTGCAGTTAGGATTCTGTGCACCCACAGAATCCTCAAAGAACAGAAAACTGCTGGTTGAAGAACTACTGCATAGAAGCTTCATGTTTCTAGTTTAGCTTTCGTCTCTCAGTTTCTTCCAGATAACCTTAATCCCAATTGGGAGTTTTAATAGAAGTAGGCTGGTAATAAAAATTAAAAGGACTCCTCTCTTTCCCCTGCTGTTTCCTATTAGCAGTGCATTATGTTGTAGTATTTTCCAATGTTTACTTAAAAGAGCTCATAAATATTAGCTGGAGACCTAAACTAACAAACATGGTTACCACAAAATAAACAGCTGAAGAGTAGGCATTAGCAAGTAGGCAGCTGGGCTCCTGTTCAATGCAGTGTATATGGTTAAATCATGTAGGCAAGAAAAGCAAATTTGTTACTTTACTCTGAACTCCACAGTTATTTCCTTTTGCTGGATGATGGTGATTCTGCAGTTGTAAATGGAAACTGAACTCAGTGGGAGAAATTACAAATCAATTTTCAGTGTTCATGCCAACAAAACTGCCCACCACTTGAATGATTCAGAGCCAGAAGCCTCCACATACACTGCTGTCTTACAAGTCCTACTTCATTGTTCAAGCTCCATTTTACAGCTAAGAGAGCTAAGACAGCTTAAGCAGCTGCTTCAAGGTCATTCAGTTGGTCAATGATCAGCGCCAAGTTCTGGTGGACTCCTACACTTACAATTGTCCTTCTATACTATAAACAGGAAACAGGTACGAGCAGAGACATGGAGGGATGTGAAGACTACCTACACAATGGACTATGCCCCACCTCAATTCATGCATAGAAGTCCCAATCTCTAATAACTACATATTTGGTGATAGGGATTTCAGGGAAGTAATTGAGGTTAAGTGAGATAATATACTGGGGCCTTGATCCAATAGGATTAATAGCTTCATAAAAAGAGACACCAGAGAACTTACATTCACTCTCTAGATAACACAAAGAAGTGGGTCTGCAAGATAGTTCAGCAGACCAAGTGCGTGCTTACATAAGCAGAGGGGCCAGGGTTTGATCCCTGGCACCACAGGCTGTGCCAGCCCTGCCCCCAGGTGTGCTGAGTCAGCCATTGAGACCTGAGACTGGTACCAGATACATTTAAAAAAAAGAGAGAGAGAGAGAGAGCAAAGAAGAGGTTATCCAAACACACACTCAGGGCCTTGCTGCTGAGCTATCTCCCCAGACCCTAATAGTTTCTGATTACCATCCATCTTTACTATCTTAACACTATTTACTTATTTAAAGTAGATTTCTATGATGTTAATATTTTTAAAAACTGAAAAAATAAGCTGGGCGTGGTGGCCTGTGATCCCAGCACTTGGATTGGTGAGAGTTCGAGACCAGCCTGGGCTACAAAAGTGAGCTCAAGGCCAGCCTGAACTGTACAGCGAGACCCTGTCTCAAAAAGACAAAAAAAAAACTGAAAAAAAATTTAAAAAAATAAAAACAGCTTCTATATAGAAGAAATAAGACATATTTGTCATGTATGAATCATATACAATGAATAAAAGCATTTTCTTCTTTAGATCAATTGGCAGAAGTCCCTCTTCAGAATAGTGCTGAACACAGAATGAATGCCTTAAAAATTGCCAGAGAATGAATGCGTACATTTGTGACTGTAGAAAATGGCTGTAAATGGTACCTCAACTTTGGCAAATGTATTTGTCTGGGAGATCAGAATCTGGAAGCAGACAGATTTAAAAAAAAATAATAATAATTTCTTTGAATGAGCAATTTGCCAAGGCTAAGGCAAAGTACAAACAAATTTTTCAATTAATCATTTGAGAATTATTCAGTAAATTGATGTTAGAAAAACTAGTTATTAGGTAAATAAGTCACTTTTAAAAACATAACTTTTTAAAGACCTTCTTGAGCAACAAGTGAGATTTGCATTTATTTATTTATTATTTATTTATTTATTCATTTATTTTTGTCTTTTTTTGAGACGGGATCTCGCTATGCAGTTCAGGTTGGCTTTGAGCTCATTTTTGTAGCCCAGGCTGGTGTCGAACTCACACCAGTCCTCCTGCCTCAGCCTCCCGAGTGCTGGGATTACAGGCATGCACCACCATACCTGGTGAGAGTTGCATTTTAAAAGCCAGGGTCTGCCCTGACTGCCTCTGTGACAATATCCACATGATCAAACACATATAAAATTCCATCTATGTGGGTTCGCCTCTCCTACATGTAGGCAACCCTTCTCTTTCCTTTTTTGTGTATTTTACTCCTCTAGTTTCTCCCTCCTGTCATGATGAATCTACTTCTCTCTTATCTCTATCATTCCTGTCAGGTCTACAGCTCTGGGCATAACATACTAGCTATCTATCTGCAGTCACTCCTACTCACACTAGTTCTACCCTAAGCCACCTCCACATCATGGCCTATTTGAGACAAATAATTGTGGAGAGAATAAAAATGCATGTTTGAATAAAAAACAAAATCATGCATTTTCTAGAGGATACCCCCCAGGTCATCAGATTCTAGCCTTTCATTGTTGACTATTTCTACATGCAGCATAGTCTAATCAGGTTATCTGTTTCTAGCTCTGTCCATCATCTTTGAGTTATTTTACAACTGTGTATAAATATGTATATTACTTTACATATTCTTTTTGAACTAGCTATAACATGTGTGAAATTCCAACATCAAAAGAGTTAAATAAAACCTCTAACTCCTGTTTACCTTTATATCTGTATGAGAATGACTTCACTTTTTTAAAACTATCTTTAAACACATTCTTTTTTGTTTGTGCATTTGAAATAGTGAAATAGGAGCTATGGGTAAAAACTGTAGGCTATTGTCTATAGTCCTGAACAGCCAAGATAAGCCTGGGTGGTTTTTCTTTGCTTTTACTATTAATCCTAATGACAATATGCAATAGTTGAACCATGAGTTATTCTAACTATTGTATATAAATTCATAAGGCCTATCCATCAAAGTGTGAAATTTCAGCAAATTTGCAGCCATCACCACAATCAATTATACAACATTCTCAGTCACACACACAAATTAGCAGTCATTATTCATTTACCTTTAACCCACAAGTCCCTTGAAATCACCTTTCTGTGTATATATCAATAAATGGGATTATACACTTTGGTTTTTATAACTAACTTCTTTCATTTAGCATAATATTCTCAAGGCTAGTCTATGTTGCAGCACCTATCAGTAGTTCATTTATTTGTACAACCAAATTATGTCCCATTGTAGGAATATACCAAAATCTATCCATCTATTCATCAGTTGATGGACATTTGGGCTTTTCCATTTTGTAATTATTATGAATAATGGTGATAAAAAATTTTCTGTGGGTGTGTATTTTTATTTCTCTAGAGTAAAAATCTTAGGCTAGGTTAAATAGCAACTACATTTAAACATTTTTAAGAACTTCCATACTACTTTACAAAGTGACTGCATGAATTTACATTTCCACCAAAAAAGGAGGCAGCTCCAGTTACTCCACTTGTAGTTAGCTATACTCCACTGTAGTTTTTATTATAGCCATCTTGTTAAGTGTCATGACTTATAGTTTAAATAATGGATTTCTTTTTTTCTTCTTGGTGAATAAAGTCCTTCATAATAATATTGCCCATTCTGAAATCTACTTTGTCTCATATTAACCAATATGAGTATTAAACTTCTTTGCTTCTTCTGATCAGTTTTGGCTTAAAGTCCATTATATATGAAAATAGGATAACTTTTTATGCTTGTTTTTTGAGTTCTCACTGCATGTAATATTGTGTGTCATCATTTGATTTTAGTTTATAATTAAATGTTTTTCTTGGACATTGCATATTATTGGGTTTTGTTTCTTGATCCATCCTGCCAATCTGTGTCTTTTCACTGGAGAATTGAAATCATCTATATTGAAAATTACTACTGAAAGCTATTACTTTTTCTAGGTATTGCATTGTTTTTCTGTTGCTGAGTCCCTTTTTTCCCTTCTGTTCAATTGCTCACCCTGCCTGATGTATTCACTCTATTAGACATCTTGGCCCTGTTGGTTTCTTTGTCTTTTCTAGGATATCCTTAAGAATTGTTTTGGAGTTCTGGTTTGATGCTCGTGAATTTCTTCAAATGCTCTTGGTCATGGAGATCCTTATTTCTCCATCAATCTTGAAACATAATTTTGTAGAATATATCAGTCTGGGTTGAAAATTGTTTTCTTTCAGGGCTTGAAACATTGCACTTTAGGGTTTCTTGAACTTAAAGGACTGTGTCGAGAAATCTGTTGCAATGCTGGTAGCTTTATCCTTGTAAGTAACTTGTTGCTTTTCTCTACCTATTTTAGGTTTCTGTTCATGCAATGGACTTCTGGGATTTTGACCCCAATAGATTGTGGAGAAGTTCTTTTCTGGGCATGGATATTTAGGGTTCTATAGATCTCATTTATCTGTATACTTAATTCTCTCCCCATATTTGAAAAGCTTTCTGCTATTTCATCTGTAACAGTGAGGAATTTTTTTTTATCATTTGTGCTGTCTTCTGATTTTTCTCTCAATCTTGGATTGATCTTTGTGTTATCTAGCAGCTGTTGGCTCCATTGTTAATGTTATGTTTTGTTTTCAAAGTAGTTTTTGAAGAAGTAATTCACCTCTGATATTTCTTTTCTCCATTTGTGAAAATGGGGTAATAAGGTCCCCCACTATGATGGTGTTGATGCATTTCTACTTTGGGGGAACCAGGAATTGCACTTTCCAGTATAGCACTGTGTTTCTCAGCTATATCTCCAGCCCCTTATATACATCTAATAGTATATGTTCAGAACTATTCATTTTATGAAGTGGTGTGTGCCAATATCAGTGCAGTTTTAAAATTATTAGTCTTCTTGTTAAATTGTTCCCTGTCACAGTATGGTGATGACCTTTGTTTCTTTCTGTTTAGTTCTGGCTTGAAGCTCACTTTGTATAAAAATAAGATAGCTACTTCTTACTTTCAGACTCTGCTGTATGGAATATTATTTTCTATCCTTTAACTTAAGTCTATAAACTTCTTTAAACATTTTATGTGTCTTCTGACAAAAGATCCTCAAGATGTTATGCATGGTTCCATGGTAAATCCTGAGGGGATTTGACTGACCTTGTCATATAACAAATGTTACTTTTTTAGTTATATTGGTCTTGCTTTAACTTGGTCTTAACCACCCTGTAGAAAAGTGAAACCATGAGGTATAAAAAGTAAAGCTATACTACTATGCTAAGCTGTAAAAGGCTCAAGTCAACAACTTCTGACAATCTCCAGGTGCGTTGGTAACTCACTACTATTGTGGACTATTGGACTATATTGGGTTACTTTTCTGAATACAAGTACCTACGATCTTTAGACTGGCATCAAGTATGAAAAGGTACCTTAAAGATGTCTCCAAAGACAGCTTCTCTAACTGCAATGGGACGCTCATCACTGATAAAGCAAAAAAAGGGGGATATAAATAAAGGACAGCTCTGTTGTGAGAATATATATATATACATATATATATGTATATATATATATGTATATATATGTATATATATGTATATATATGTATATATATGTATATATAATATATATTATATAATATTATTATATATTATATATTATATAATATATATATATATATATTAAGATAGATATACAACTACTTTCTCTTTAATTCATTGAGAACAGAGGAAGAAAGGTTTGTACTTGTTACGGTTTGTGTCTAGTTGTCCCCCAAAGCCTCATGCAGTCATGGGGTGGGGACTGCTAGAGCTTGAGACTAACTTATGATCCACTGGGATTGTGTTTTAGCACTGCTGGGATTATGGATTTTAGTACCGCTGGGACTATGGGTGTGGTCTGAGGCAGATATCCTGAGGTAGAGAGCTTGGATGTAACATAAAAGAGGCAAAGAAACAGACTGACTCACTCTCTTTCTCTCTCTCTCTCTCTCTCTCTCTCTCTCTCTCTCTCTCTCTCTGTTACTCTGTTTTGCCATGGTTGATCGGTTGTCTCTGTGGCCATTTGTTGCTATCCTGCCACCATGAACTGGATGTTTTCTGCTCTGTTCCACTCAGCTTTGGAGCCAGCCAAATATGGACTGAAATCTCCAGTAACTGTGAGCTGAATAAACCTCTCCTTCCTTCATTTTGGGTATCAGGTATTTGTCCCAGTAATGAGAGAAGAGTATTAAGACAGTACTAATATTGTTTAGACAAGATATCATGTCTGCATCTTGTCCTTTGAATAACTACTACAAAGACAACAATATGCAATGTTTTAATTATTGTAACTGTCCTACTAACATGTTTTGAAAATGTGCTATTCTATCTTTTTATCAGTAAGATGAAATTTTTAAATTTTTTTTTTATTTTTCAATTTTTTTGTTTAAATTTAACAATGGTTATATTACATATTTTCATCATCAGATCAGTTTAGATTAATACATATAGGTATATAAGATTGATCAAACAATTAAACATTAACCTTTCTAAATCCGCATTACTTTTTTTTTCTTTTCCCCCTTCTTTTCTTTGAAAGTTGACATATTGCATATTGTCCTCACAATCATTCTATAGAGTGCA
>PVJA010025781.1:0-30365 GCA_004027025.1 Myocastor coypus
CGGGGGAGGCTGAGGGGCATGAGGGGAAGGCAAAGTGTGCAGAGGGAGGTCAAGGTGCATGGGGGAAGGCAAGGGGTGCAGGGGGAGGCCGAGAGGCACGGAGGAGGCAAGTCCGCATCTGGAGACTTGCTGGCAGCCTCAGCCCCACAGCCCCCGACGGTGCTGCAGAAGCAGCGTGTGAGCTCAGCACAACAGCAGGGCTGAATCGGCTCAGGGTGAAGGAAATACGAGGCCGAAACTATTTCAAGCCACACCTGATAGTCCACACAGGAGCTCTTCTGGAAGGAAGCCGTGGTGCTAAGAAGTGATTAGCTCACGCCAGGGGGCCTCTTGCTTTAAAATTCAGCCCCAAATGCAGAGCGTCTCTCCTTCTTTTGTTTCACACCCACTTATCTCTGGGACGGGAGCCTGCTGCTCATACTTTTGATTTGATTTACAAATTCGCTATTGGATTTTAGAGCATTACAGGCTCAAAGCTGGTGCCAAAACACCCATCACACCTTCTAAGTGGAGCTTTCTGGTACCACTCCGACTCCCGCCTGTCATCTTATATCCCACTGGGACACACCCTGAGCCTCCACTAACCATATTATTGCAGGGGCTTAAGTTGCAGCAGGTGAGATTGGAGTTAGACCCAGGCAGTACAGGCTGCCATTCAATCTCCGGTGCCCCGTGCCCCCAGGAATGTGCCTTGTGTGGGGCACCCACCTGATACTTGCCGACTCTCTGAGACTGTTCTGGAACTTTGCTTGTCATTGTCTGTTCTGTGAAACCCAGCGTTACACTTAGAAGCTACTGAGTGCAGGCGGAGGATCCCCTCGGCCTCAGGGCAGAGTGGAGGAGGGTCAAAGAGCAAGTGCCATTTGGTGCTCGGCGTGAAGGGGCACTGGGTGTTAGAAATGAAGAGCCCTACACCGTGCCCTAGGGTATTGCAGGACTATTTGAGCACGAAGTTGTGACATCTGTGACTGTCGGGGAGTTGCCTCCTGGGCTGGGGCAGACCGGTCAGAGCTGCCTGGCCGTCTTCATGGCTGAGTGGAGGAAGATGGGGGACAGCTTGCTGGGACAGACACTGTGCGGCGCTGCTATGAGCGTGGAAGCCTACGGAGCACTCTGCCGCCTCGGCAGAGCTTGCCGGCCTCATCTGCGCCACCTTCCTTGCCTGGATGGGAGCCAGACTGCCTGCAGAGCCCCCCGCCCCGGGCCTGGCCTCCCCTTCCCACCTCACCCTTTCTGCTTGCTGTGCTGACCTGGTCATGTTTCTGCTGCCATCATGTCTGCTGTACAGAAAGATCCCAGCAAGGGCTCGGTGCCTTGCACCTATACTGCCATCTCTCTGGGTCCCTGTCCTGGGCTCTTCTGGCTCTTTCTCCACTCCTGGCCTCTCCTGCCCTGCACCCTGAGGCCTTGCTGATATAGCACTGGTGGCCCCACAGAGACAAGGGACAGGATGCAGCACCGGGGCCACAGTAGCCCTCAGCTAAGGATGGGTGTGGGGGCCCCAGTCGCCTCACCTCAGGGAGGCATGTGGACATGCGTCCTGCTCTGCAGTCCTCACGGCCTGCCCCAGGCACTGGCAGCTCATGGGACGGTCACTTTCCTTTCCTCTTATTGGCCCACCCCACAGCTCTCTATCTGCCTGTCTTCGATCCTCAGCTCCATGTGTGTTCCGGAGCTCAAGCCAGACAGCTGGGGCGTGAGCTGTGCGCTACTATGGCTTAGACCTGACATGTCTCCAGAGGCTGCATGCACCGGGGCACTGGAGGTGGCTTGCCATCAGGAGGCAGGGCCAGTCAGAGGTGGTGGTGGAGTCCTGACTGGGAAGGGTGTGTCTCCCTGCCCTGCCCCTGCTCTCTCTGCTTCCTGGCCACTGTGACCTGAGCTGCTCCGCGCTGTCTGCCCCTTCCACCACTGTGGGATGTAGCTTGTTTTGCCCACCAGCTGCCTCTTGGCATCTTCCCCAGGTTTTAAATGCTCTTCTGCAGCCCGAGGGGATCCCATTGTAAGGATGTGCAGAATCTTAACCTCTCGGCGAATGCCGAATACTGGTGTCCCGGTTGTTGATGACAATCAGCCTTCCAGTGAATGCCCGTCAGCCTTCTACCCGTGACCATAAATTCCTAGAGGTGACATTTCAGGAACAGTGGATTCTATTTTGGAAGCTCTGGCTGTAGTTTCCATGCTGACCTTGGGAAGGTCATGCTACTTTCCTCAGTGGTCACAGTCCGTGTCTCCCGATAATGGCCAGAGTGGTTTTTTGTTTTTGTTTTTTTTTTCATCTTTGCAATGTGGGGAAACGTCCAACTTGCTGTCTTCATCTTTCTCTAAATATTTATGAGAATTCAAATGCTCTGACAACATTGAAATGGATATCGTATTTTTTCTCATTTAATGATCTCTCCAACAGTGGCCCGTTTGGGGCGTACTACAGGGAGGGTTCGCAGGTCACCTGTACAGCATGCTCGTAGGTGTTGTTCTCATTTGGTGATGTTGTACAGGGTGAAGGCAGACGCAGAGGCAGCCTCCAGATCCAGAATGGAACCATGGGAAGGGAGTGACAGGGGCCAAGGCGCGCGGCCGCCTGTGACAACCTTACTATGACTAGAGAGCCGAGAGTTTTCTGCCAGATGCAGATGCAAACGGGGCACTTGCTGGTGCCCTGTGCTCCCAGCGTGGGGGCATGGCTGTCCTGGCCATGCTGCAGCGTGGTGAGCTGGGGTTCCTGGCCCGGTGCAAGCCCTGGGCAGAGGTACAGAGGCGCTTGGGCCACCGCTGCAGACCCTGGTGGGGGGAGCTGTCCAGCGCCGCTGTGCTGAAATCAGGCAGGCTGCGGGATGCCGCGCAGCACCGCCCCGAACTTGTGCAGAGAAAGCTATTTCCAGTTACTGTCACTGCAAGGCGCTCAGCTGATCTTTTTCCTATGTGTGGACCGCAGTCCAGTAGCCTCTAAATTCAGCTAATAGTTCAAATAGCTTATAGATGCTTTTGATTTTTTTTTTTTGAAAAAACAAAATCATTTGTGAACAACATGTACTTCTCCCAGTCCCAGCCTCATGCTTTGAGTTTCTTCTTTTCTAGCTGGTGTCTTGACCTCCGAGGAGAGTGTCGGGCGGGCGTGGGGAGGAAAGTCGAGTCTGTCTAGGAGGAGGTTCCGCATTTCACCGTTGCAGCAGGGCGTCTGCCGAGCCCCTGGCCGCCCTGTTTACCGGGTGATGGCCTTCTCTCCTCTGCCTAGTTTTCTAAGTGTTCTTTCAGTCACACATGCAAATTGAAGTCTGTCACTTTTAGTCTACAGCAATGTTTTCTCTCCTTTTTCCTTTTTTGTGGTAGCAAATTACATATAACTCATTAATTCAGGTAGTATCAAAAGTCATTTGCAGGAAACAGCAATAGGTCCCTGCAGGCTATTTAGTTCACCCGTTATGGTAAGAGTGGTAATAACAATTGTTTGTATTTCATTAATTGATTAACTGGCCATGAACTCTGAAGTAGCTTCTGGGTCCCTTCTCTGAATAAAATTTCTCAATGGATAAAGTATATTGGATTTTAAAGGAAATCATACTGTAAAGAAAATATGTTTTAAAAGTATGAAACAAATTGGTGATATGATAATACGTGTGCTTTTAAATAGCATATCACATATGTGGGTCTGATTTATTTGACTTACGAGCACTTCTTCAGTCACATCCATTTACCTAGAAAAGCCTTGAGTTTGTCTTTCTTTACCGTGGAGTAATACTCCATTGCATAAAAATGGCGCCTATGCTTTATCTGTCCTTCAGCTGATGAGCATTTGGGTCATTTCCAAGATGAAGCTAGGACAAACGCATTACTACGCTAAGGTGTTTTCCGTTCTTCTGTAAAAATACGCAGAAGGGGAATACCTGGATCAAATGGGACCTCTAATGCCGCCCTGGCCCTGTCCCAGGTGTGCTGAGCTGGCCATCAAGACGGGGTGCACATGTGTAACCCCAGTGCTGGGGAGCCTGAAAAGTAGGGGGTCACTGTGAGTCTGAGCTGTGTAGTGAGACCCTGTACCAAGTACGTACACTGAAAGAAGCAAAAAGCCAAATGGGATCTCTATTCTTAGTCTTAGGACTCTACATTCTGATTGTGGTGGTGGTTGCGCCAGTCTACACTCCACCAACAGCGGAGAGGTTTTCTTTGTCCCCAAAGCCCCTCCAACATTTACTTACTTGGTTGGCTTCTTGATAGCATCCATTCTTTCTTGGGTGAGATGGAATCTCAGTGTTGTTTTAGTTGGGATCTCTCAAATGACCCATGATATTGAACATTTTTTCATATATTTCTTTGTTATTTATATTTCTTCATCTACTAAGGGTACATATTGTCTCCCTAGTGTAAGAAACAAAAAGAGTAAATAAAATGAAAAAGGTATAATAGAAATTGGGAAGGGGAAAGAAACTGCCCAAAAGTAAAGAGTAAGTGGGATGGTGGAAAGAGGAAAGAAAGAATTATCCAAAGAATTACCTTATTAGCTAAGATAATTGTGATACTTATTTCTATTGGTTTATTAAAAAGGACAGTTTATGCTTGATTGATCAACTTTACCTGCCTGTATCTGGTAATCTGAACAACTGTTTTGAAGATAACAATGTAACAACTATTGTTAATTTCTTATCATCCTGTTTTGAAATTCTGTGACACTTTTTAAAATTTTCTTTAAAATTAAAAAATAAATAAATAATGCAAAGCTTTCAAAAAAATACAGTAACATATTCCGCAAGATCTAGAGAGAGACACGATAACTCTGGCGTGGCCCTGAACCTGGCATTTTGGGATGGCTTCGGAGTCTGTTTGGTGACA
Source organism: Myocastor coypus (assembly GCA_004027025.1). Classification (NCBI taxonomy): domain Eukaryota; kingdom Metazoa; phylum Chordata; class Mammalia; order Rodentia; family Myocastoridae; genus Myocastor; species Myocastor coypus. The sequence continues at coordinate 4,828 of PVJA010025781.1, forward strand.
TGAAATTTTCCACGCTGTCGCTGGTGTGGCTGGTGTGGTGCCTGCACACATGGCTGAAGGGCACTGGGCTCAGACAGAGACGGGCAGAAATGAAAACAGCACCTTAGCCCCAATCCTGTAGCCCCACATCCCCTCTCTGGGCCCCTGGGGGTTACGCACCATAAGGAGGCATCTGCCCTGCAGCCCTGGGCCTCACAAGCTGGGCGCTGGGGGTGAGGGGTGCCTCTGCTTTCCCTGCCCAGTGCTCTGGCCCATGTGCCAAAGGCCTTCCTCCCTGGAGTCCCTCCTCCTGCGTGATGGCTCCTTTGCACCATCAAGGCACCCCTGGTCCCGGGATGCTCTTCGCATGTGTGTGGGTGCTTCTGTGCTGTCTCCCCACTGACTGTGAGCCTCCAGCCTGCTGGCCCTGGGGCTGTTCCTGCACCAGAGCATACCACAGCAGCAGGCACAGGACTGCACATGCAGGAAGTGGTTGCCAGTGCTCTGGGAAGGTGTGACGGGCACTCTTTCTAAACTGCACTTGAGCAAGTGTGGCGCACACGGGACCCAGCCCTGTGTAGTCCAGGCAACGCCCTGTCCAGACCAGTTGTCCCATGGGTCCCAGGTGGATTCTCTCTGCCTGTCTCTGTCTCTGTCTCTGTCTCTGTCTCTCTCTTTCTCTCAGGGGTGCCTGCTCTTCTGTAAGTCTTAGTGTCCTTTGCTTTACTACTACAAGTCATAGCCATTAATTATAGCTATGTTTTAATGGCTGGGATACTTGGGCCTAGACTTTTGGTCCTCTGCGAGTGTGTGTAGGGCTTTATACTGCATGGTGGGTGTGCTCATGTGCCTCCTGCTTCATTCTTTCTGTCTCTCTGTGTGTCTCTGTCTGTCTGTCTGTCTGTCTGTCTGTCTGTCTGTCTGTCTCCACACAGTGTCACCATGTAGTTCAGGCTGGCCTCGAACTTACTACCCAGGCCAGGATGACCTCCAACTTGTGACGATCCTCCTGCTTCAGCCTCCTGAGTGCTGGGGTTCCTGCTTCATCTTGTGCTTCAAGTCCCTGTCTTCTCTTTGCTCCAATGCTAGGGCTTACTTTTATTTACTGTCAAAACCATCAAGGACAGCTCCACGGACTTCTCACATACGGTGCTCAGAGCAGCGTGGCGTGGGACGAGGAACACGCACCTTTCAGGTGCGCACCGCAGCCTGCTGCCCAGCTGTCCCCCGCGGGCCTGTGAGTGAGAGGCTCAGGGAACACCCATGGCTCTCTGGAGGTAGTGGGACCCCGCGGAAGGAGGAAGACATGGGGTGTCCTAGAGGGGACCCAGGGACCTCGCTTCCCTGGCTCTCTGCTTCCTGGCAGCTCCAAGGCAAGACAGGTCCTCTGCCACCTGCTTCCCATCCTGATGTGCTGACCGGTCGCAGGCCCAGAAATGCGTGCCAACTGACGAGGGACCAACGCCTTCTGAGCCAGGCGCTTCCCTTCCTCCTGAAGTTGGGTCTCCCTGCTCTTCGAAGCAGCAGCAGCAGCAGCAGCAGAGCGCTGACTCACACATGCGTTCCTTCCCATAGCCATTTATGGCTTATGTTGAAATTTCCCTCCTGGCTGTGTTGGCCTCTAGAAGCACCACTGGGTAGTTTGCTCTCTGACGTGGCGTGTTTTCCACACCCACACCGGGATGTGGCACGGGGCTAGGTGAGTGGATGACAGATCTCCTCTTCCCACCATAAGAGAGCATAGGGTCTCCTGGGCATACACAAAGGAGGGTAGGGATGTATGTCCAGATGGGCGGAGCCGCAGCAGCCCCAGGGCTCCAGCAGTGAGGAGGCAACAACTCCCTTCTCTGGCAGAGCAGAGCCTAAGTTTCGTCCCTTAAGGCACCCAGAGGTCCTTGGAAGGGTGAGCTGGTGACACCTTGCGCAGTCTCACAAACACATCCTGGGTTAGGAAGGAAGACACCTGGGGGACCACGGGGCCACTTCTGGCTGAGTATCGCAATTGCTCTTTGTCTGACTCAGGGGCACTCCCATCAGCGTGGCTGCCCGCAGGCTGCGCTCCTTCACGCATGCTGCTGGGTGGTGCCTTTCGCAAAGGATTTTTTTGGTGAAAGCTTTTTGTGAACATTCTCAGCATCACCTGTCAAGGTTGCAGACAGAGCTGCCTCCCAGCCCTCAGGAGCAGGGTGGTTTCATGACACGTGGCCCAAGTTACCCGGGTGAGAGACCTGGAGTGCACGGTGCAGGTGGCCAGGGAACCTCTTGCCAGAGAGGATGGGAGCAAACGCCGTCCGCCTCCTTCGCAGCACTTCCTTCTAAATCACAGAGAGGACAGGAAGCAGAGGAACAGTTGTGCGATTTGTTTTGGTAGAGAATTTGCACCACTTTGTGTGCTGCCTCTGTGGCAAGGTGCGTTGCCTGTCAGGTGCACCATCGCTCTGACGGAGTAAATAACATCCAGATGACAGGTGTCTTTCTCGATGCCACTGGCACTGTCACACTTCCTCCCACATGCGGGGGGGGGGGGATTTTTGCCCCTTGGTTCAGCCTGTCATTCCACTGCCAAGGACCTGCTGGGAAGGCCCTACACTCCGTGGCCTCTGTGGTCGTGCTGGATTCCAAGCATACTTCGAAATCTCCAGGTCTCCTTATCGCTGAAGGGCACAGCTCCACATTCTATCAAAGGAGATTCTAGGGGGGCAGACCTCGGCCTCGTGGCACCTTCTCCCTTGGCCCCCCCTGCAGCGAGAGCCCCATGCCTCCACCACACGTGTGCCACTTCCAATGACCACATCCTTGTGAATTATGCAGGCATTTGATTCTGCAGAAGGGAATGAAATCTTGGTGTCGCATAAATACTTCTCGATATCATTAGGGTCGACACTTGCTGAGAAAAGGGTGCCAATTCTCTGGGGTGTCTCTCCTGTCCCTCAGGCATCCTCAGAGCTTTCAGGCTCTGTGGCTCATAGGATGGCCTCCGTGTGACTTCTGCGCATGATGGCAAGAATCGGGCGGATGTTGGGGACATTGGGCAGGAGCATGCATGGCATGCGATCCCAGGCAGCCACATGAGGCAGCAAGCATCTCCATGTGAGAGAGGACACACTGAGGATGGGGCAAGGGCGACATCACCCAACCCCACCTTCCCCAAGCTCTGGCGGGGCCACGGGTGGACGAGAACACATCTCTTCTAAGTCCGGAGGGGAAGCTCCGCTCTGCCCAGCCAGGGGTGTTTGGGGTGTTGGCCAAGCGGGGAGCTGAAGGTGCTTCCGGGGAGCCCTCTGGAGCCCACACTAGCCCCACTGAAGGTGCCCCCAAGGCCAGCTGAGCCCAGGCTGTGGGTCCAGAGAAGGAGCAGGGAGAGCTTTCCTTCTAGGAAGGGGCAGAGGGCGTCCATGGCTACACAGAGTGAGGCGTCCCCACACAGCGAGCCGCACCTCATCCTACTCTGCGGCTGTGAGGCCGTCATCTACAGCACAAGCCTTGCAGGTCACTCAGCCTGCAGCACTGGCCGCTGAGCCTCTGCCAACCTGAAGCCAGTCCTGGATATGGTGTGCCCCAGGGTCCCCAGCAGTGCCACCAGCAGCTCTAGTGCTGTGATCGGGAAGATGGGCTATGACTCATTTTGGCTATGTCACTCAGCCTCCTCTGCTTACTTGCCCTCCATCTAAATCACAGGAACAACTCTGCGACTTTCATAGGATTACATGGTGTGATCCATGTAGAACTTTTGGCAGCACACCTGGCTTGATTTAGTTAAAAATGTTAATTGGTCATTAAATGGAAGTACAAAGCATAAATAACCCCGGAAAGCAGAAAGCTCATCTCAGAAGAGGAGCAGCGGTTCAGCTTGCGTGTGGCCCCTGGAGCGGTCACTCTGGCACCCACCCCAGTCTCACTCAGCAGTCCGTGCTCCCGGCACTGGAGTGTCAGATATGTTCACACCATCTAAAGCCGAGTGCCAGACAAAATATAAACACAGGCCCAAGCGGGAGCCTGGGCCACCGGGAGGTGCTGGGTCTGCTGTGCCACAGACCTGCTCTGTGCACCACCTGTGTGCCTCAGGCCGGAGCCCTGAAGGGGGACCGCAGCCATGGGGGTTTCCACTCTGTCCAGCGAGTCTCCCTGCAGGGCGGTGTTGGCAGCATCCCGTGGGATGGGTGCGCAGACAGGAGCCTGTGTGCTCCCAGGGCCCCAGGGCCACCAGATGGGGAGCCTCACGCCCCTGCCTACAGAGTGCGCTTCCCCCTGCTGTGGGTAACCACAGGTCTTGCTTGGTCTGATGAGGATGCGCGACTGCTTCCTGCGAGCCTGCTGGTTAGTGCTAGGCCACAGTTACCAAAAGACACAACATCATACGTGGCTGCTGGGTGGCCAAAGCAGGTCAGGAGCTCATGATTTTTATCTCCACAGTGCCTACCCCTGGGGGCAGGTGGGTGTAGGGTGAGCTGTGGCATGCTGGGGGTGCCAGCTCGTTCTCAGGGTGTGTGCCCCAAGGCCTGGGTATGCTGGGCTGGGGATGGGTGGCCCTGCTCCCAGGGACCCAGGGTGGCAGGATTAGCAAGTGGCCTCTGCAGACCTCCCCCAGGTAGAACTGTCCTCGTGGAGGATAGCGGTTGAGAAGGCCTAGGGCGTGCGGTGTGCAGCGCAGACTTCCACAGACGCCTGTTCCAGGCGAGAGCAGTGCACCTTCCTTTTTCCCTCCGAGGCTGCAGCCCAGGGCCTCCAGCATGGAGCCGTCGCCTCCTCTGTGCCATCCTGTGTATGCGCAGTCAGGAGGCAGAGAGAACTCAAGGACAGCAGAGGCCTACTGGGAAGAGATGCCCCCACGGGCCGCAGTTTTCAAAATCTCCAACCTCCTCTGTTGTCCTGTGAGGCAGAGACTATGAAATTCATAGACAGAGGACTGAGATGTGTAGGTGGCCGCCCGTGTCGGGCAAGGCGGGTGTGCACGAGGGTGCGCCCATGCTGGGGCAGCCTGCAGGGGCCCACCCTGTCCTGCTAGGCTGCTGAGGGTGCCCAGCGGGGCCGTTACAGGGCTCAGACCCCACATATTCCCCCACACGTGGATGCGCGCTTTCAGGGATGGGCAACTGTGACGCAGGTTGTTAAGGTTCTTCTCCTTGGGGCCCGCGCTGTTCCTGGAATGCAGGACAGAAAGGTCCGCTGCGCTCTCTGCAGCTCTGATGAAACCAGAACAAGAGGAGCGCAGGAAACACAGAGGGCGGGGCTCCTTCTCCGTCTGCGAGCAGCCCTGGGCGAGCCTTCCCCTGGGAGCCAAGGCTTCTCCCGGCTTGAAGAGTGATGGTATCACCTTGGCCTTTGCAAATGTCTGAGAGTTAAAAGCTGCCTCTTGAACCCGCAGTTCTTTAAAATTTACGGAGGAACATGCTACATCAGGCTCTGCGGGGCTGGCCTCGCAGAAAGTCAACACTCGTCTAAAGCAAACACGGTCTTCGAATACAAGGTCAAAGTGAAAGAATGCCTCTCCCTCGGCTTCCCAAACACCCACCGCCCTTCAAAGGCCTGGGCAGGGCGCTGGCTCCCCGCGCGGGTCAAATGCGAGTCAGAGCAGACACAGGGGTTAATATTAAACTGGAAATTAATAGATTAGATAACAGTTACATGCTTTTAGTGCCAGTTAATTTAATAGCTGTTTTTCTTATTCCTTCTTTTACAAGGCAGGAAAATAGGGTGCCCGGTTTCCTGCAGGGAGTTCCCAGGGGGACCTTTTGTGGTGTGACTGCACGGGCTGAGCCGGTGACACGTGTAATCTCCCGACTCCGCGCCGGCACGGTGGCGGGCGGGAACCCAGCAAGCGGGGCCATTAAAAAGCGCATTAAACATGCCCCTTGTTGTAAGATTTATGGGAGCTTATGCTAGAATCACAACGATGCAGTGGTATTTGTTTGAAAATGAAAGGATTATATGGTCTTTGTAAAATGAGGAATTTAGCTCTGGGGAGGGGCAGTGAAATGGCGATTTATTTTTTGTCGATGTTCCTACGACTCTTTTGATATGTCAGCTTCTATCACTACGTATTAGGACACTTGGAATTCCTTGAATCAACCAAGATGAAATATATACAGCCTCAAATAATGCGCGCCAAACCTCCTGGCTGCGCAAGGCACAGGCCCGGCCGGCTGCAAGACTGGAAGGCAGGCAAGGGGGACTGGGGAGTCAGTGTGTCGGTCGCTCGGGCATTTCAGAGGCCACCACTGTCCTGGCCAAGATGCAGGTGAAGGCTGGCTCTTCTGCCTGGGCTCTGGACCAGGGAGAAGCTGTGGAGAGGTCACTGCTGCAGCCAGGAAAGCGGATCTCTCTGCTCCTCCACTTCCCTCTGCCTCTGTCTCTCTCTATTTCCTTCTCTATGTCTCTATCTTTGTCTCTGTCTCTATTCTGCGCCCTCACTCCGTGTTGAACTGTTCATGCTCTAAGGAAACATTAAGCTTAGAAGTGAGCCGCGTGCTGCCAGGGGCTGGAGGGCAGAAGGCGCTCTAGGACCTTCCTTGGACGCCTGGGCCCTTCTTAGCACCTGGAAGGACACGGTCACTACGCTGTGCTGCGGCAAGGGTGTGCAGTGTCGTTTCCCCAAGAGACGCTGGCAAGCTGCCTGCTCTAGGTCTGTGGTGACACTCCAGCGGCCACTAGGAGCAGAGCATCCTCGGCGCCTGCAAGGTGGGCTCCGAGAGGCCCCTCACGGGGGTCCTTTCCCACGATGCCGAGGCCCGGCTTCGGCTGGGTGTTTGGGGCAACGTTCATCTCCAAGATGGCCATTTTCTCTGGAAAAGGAAATTCATTATTAAGCCATCTGGGAATCAGAAATACCAGAAAATGGATTCTACATTTCCCATTATTAATTATGCATCAGGAGCGTATGGCTTGTGAAGTGGAGATGGGATGAGGGGTGAGGAAGCCAGAGGTCCTCTCCCAGGCCCGGGAGGGGAGACCTGCAGTGCCACGGGCTTCCTACCTCAGTTTGCACATCTCTGAAATGAAGGGTACAGAGGGGCTGGAGGAAGTGATAGACGGGCAGGAAGCGGGTGGGCAACCCTCGCACACCTGGAAGCTGGGGGCTGCGTGGGCTCGCTCGCTCTCTGCCTTTCTTCCTTCCTTTTTCTCTTCTTCTTCTTCTTCTTCTTCTTCTTCTTCTTCTTCTTCTTCTTCTTCTTCTTCTTCTTCTTCTTCTTCTTCTTCTCCTTCTCCTTCTCCTTCTCCTTCTCCTCCTCCTCCTCCTCCTCCTCCTTCTTCTTCTTCTTCTTCTTCTTCTTCTTCTTCTTCCTCTTCTTGTGCACACACATTTTTTCTTTCTGTTCAAAAACTCTTTGGAACAGCAAGCACGTCACGTGTATGTTTAGGTCACAAGCTGCCCGACTCGGGGCAGCTCGTGGCGTCTCCTGCTCCCGCCGCGCCCTCTTCTGCTCTCAGCTCGCTCTCCCCTGCTCGCACAGGAAATGACGCTGCACGCCCTTGCCACAGCGCAGCGTAGTGACCGCGTCCTTGCCGACCCCGGGCCTGCAGTCAGCACCTCAGGGATCCAACGTTCACATTTCGGTGCCGACCAACACTCACGTAGCTCCACACGCTTATTTGACACGCAGGTCCGCGTCTGCGATGATGTGCTCGCTCAAGTCCTCGGCGTCTTTAGCTTTTCTTCCCACGGCCCCTGACCAAGGCACGCCAGGACCCTGCTGTGGAGTTGCAGCGGGAGGTGGGGCCGGCTCCCCGCTCGCTGTGGTACTCTCTCCTGCCGTGCTGCCGGTCTCGTTCAAGTAACCATTTAAGAGAGAGAGAGAGAAAAAAAAGATCGATTCATTGGTTGATTGATTTGGCACAAGATCTCTCCATGCAGCTCTGATTCATAGCGATCCTCCTGTCTCAGCCACCGCAGCGCTGGGATTACAGGTGTGCGCCACCACGCCTGGTTTCGGTGGCCGGCATAACGCACTGGGGCTGGGGGTTCTAGGACTGGTGTAGCATGGGGTACCAGGGATTAAAACTGGGTCTTTGCACTAGTCCAGCAGACGTTTAGACTGCTGAGTTATCTCCCCAGCCCTCAGTTACCATTTTAATGTGCTTTTTAGTAGTAGATTTTGCATTTAGCTTTATATGTTTGCGGGTTTTTTTTTTTTTTTTTTTTTTTTTCTGGAACCAGGGTTCGAACTCACGATCTTGCACTTGCCAGGTAGGCACTGGTGCCACAGAGCTATCTCCCTGGCCCCTACATTAATTTTTATATGTGACACAAATCTCGTTTGAAGCCTATTTTTGTGCACATGTGCATCCAGGCGGTCAGCACCACGTCTGGACAAGGCTTTCCCCACTAATTTATTTATGCACCTCTGACAAGAAACGATTGTCCAGTAATGTCTGCCCTATATCTGAAACCTTATTTTTGTAAGTTTTGGTCTGTCCTAGGTGACAGCTTACCTCCCTTTCTTCCAGTGTCACACTGTCTTGGTCGCTAAAGCTTTAACCTAAGTCATAAGCTCAGTCCTAGCTCTTCGATTCTTAGAGTTGTTTGGGCTACCCTAAGACTTTTGTATTTTTATATGAATTTAAGAATCTGTTTATCATTTTCTCTGAAGAAAAATTTGCTAGTATTTTATTTGGTGTTTCATTAAATCTGTCTGTAGATCAACTTTTTTTTTAAACTTTAAAAAAATTTTTTTTCTTGTTTCAGAACTTTTGTTTGTTTGTTTATTTATTTATTTTTATGGCCGGCTCAGCCTGCCCTGAAGGCAGGGCTGGAACAGCATGTGGTGCCAGGGATCGAACCGTGGTCCCTGCAGCCGCCCAATCTTTCCTAAGCAGGTGCTTTAGACCACTGAGCCATCCTGTAGGGCCCCTCAACTTTTTTTTTTTTTTTAAAGAGAAAAATACCAAAGCAAAACAAAGTCTCCAAACCAGGCTATAAGTCTGTAGCTCGCCCTCCCTCGCCTGCTCCTCAGGACCCTGTGTGTGTGAGCTGCTGCTCCCAGCCTTGTTCACAGAACCATGCTTCAGTCATGCCATCCTGTGGGTCAGAGTGGAGGTCAGAGGTCAGGCCAGAGCCGGCCACGGAGCATGGAGCACAGAGCGAAGCGGTTTCCTTCATCTTCCTCTCCCGTGCACAGGCCCTCACACACGCGTGTGCACCCCCCACACATGTATCTGCAGAGTGGCACACACCTTGGCACCTGGCGGCGCTGATTCCTGAAGCCAGTGATTCCTTACCCTTTAACTTGTCTAGCTGGCCTGATTGTAGACAGAGCACCAAGTCTTTCACTGGGCTGGGGGGCTGTTTTGTATTTCAAGAAAGTTGAGGGAGGCTGTAACTTATTTCTAGAGGGAGGAGCTCCGCTAAAAAGCAAAGGCCCCGAAAGACAAAGGAAAATTCACAGTGCAGAAGGCAGCTCTCACGGGCCATGCCCCTTGGGTCTGAGGGAAGAGTCCTCACTACATCCTTCAGAAGCCTCTGGAGAAGCTTGCCGTGGGGCCAGCCACTTGTCCTTGGGAGAAGGTGGCTCTTTGCCTCTTTGGGGTGAGATCATCATAGCACATTTTCAAACCCCCGAGTGGCTGCACTTGATCTTGACAAAGCTGCTGGGATGCCTGCTGCTCCCCCAGCCCTGCTCCCGGGGGGCTGCCTCCGGATACACCCATCTGGTCCCTGCACGATGCTCTCCCTGCCGGCATCCGGGCTCCAGCCCCCCCCCCCCCCCCCCCCCCCCCCCCCCCCCCCCCCCCCCCCCCCCCCCCCCCCCCCCCCCGCCTGTCTGCCCGTTGTCCTGGGCCAGTTTACACTCACAATTCTGCTCAGAATTTATCAAGAGGTTTCCCCTTAGGTTACCTTTTCCATTTCCTTCTGTTGTGAAATCACCCCAATTTGTCACGAAGAAAGAGAATTTAAAAATGCACCTGCTGTTAAAGAGAAAATCAGGAGACATCTGTAAGGCTGAAACACAATCTAGGGGGGCTGCCTGCCAAGGACAGAGAAGGTCAGGGGGCTCCGGAGGTCCGCAAGGGTGCCCACAGCTGCGGGTCTGCAAATGCAGGCTGAGCCGACCTTCCCAGGGAAAACGACTTGCCCCTGGAGAAAATAGCAGGCATTCGTTTGGAAGAGTGAAGGATGATGGGACCAAGCACAGGTGTTCTCTGGCTGCAGTTACCCGTAAGCATGAAGAAACAGAAGCCAGGGATGACGCCAGGAGTTCTTTAGAGAGTCGCACTGCTCTTCTGAAACCTCACTGTGGGGGTGAGGCAGGGTGGGGAATCTGCCTCAGAGCTGCCCTGGCACGCTGCCTCCCCGGGCCAGAGCCTCGCTAATCTCAATGTGATTGACTTCACGTGTCATCCTGCTTGCTGGAATCTAGCTTCAATTTTATACCACATGGAGTTTCATCAAAGGGCATGTAGGAAGAATGCTCTTTATTCAAAGATACATTATGATTTCAAGGGCTATTTCAAAATGCTATTAGGAAAAAAATATTAAAGCAACAAGATGAACTGATAGCAAATGAAAGCCATTACTTGAAAAATGGTGCCAAAAAGCAAACAAATATGCATAAACACCTATCATAAAATTTTAAATTGTATAAAGCAATTTACCTCTATAAAACAAGAGTACAAATACAAGATATAAGAGCTCACATTTAACAAAAAAAGTCTAGTGGTAGTGTTATGGTTTATGTCTAGTTGCTCCCCCAAAGCCTCATGCAATCATGGCACGTGGCTTCTATATATTGAGACTTGATTCATGATCCCTGGAATTGTGTTTTAGTACTGATGGGATTATCCGCCTGAGTAAAGATGAGACTATGGGTGTGGTCTAGGGCCGATATCCTAACGCGGAGAGCCTGAATGTAATATAAAGAGTGACAGAGAGACAGACTCGAGCTGTTGCTGTTGCTCTGCTGCCGTGTTTGGTTGGCTGCCTCTGCCACCATTTTGTTGCTGTTCTTCCGCCATGAACTGGATGCTCTCTGCTCTGTTCCACTCAGGTTTGGGCCACCCGAATATGGACTGAAACCTCCACGAACTGTGAGCTAATAAACCTTTCCTTCTTTTATTTTGAGTGTTGGGTATTTGTCCCAGCAATGAGTAAAAAGTAACTAAAACAGGTAGATAAAAACAACTATGGGTTGGCTGACCAGGAAGGACTCAAGCAGAAGTATAAAACTGTTACAGATAGGAAAGTGTGCCTCAAAAAGAAGATTTGCTCACAAAATCCCTCTAAGAAGTACAGAGCATAGAGTTGGGAAACAGATGAAACAAATAAAAAGTAAGTGAGAATCTAGGGGACAGAGGATCCACCATAAATATCATGGTGTTTCTGAAGAAGAAAATCTTCACGAATTGATTATTAAATAAATTTTAAATATATGGTTCCAGAAAATTCTAGAATGGAAAGAGTCGAGTAACTTACAAGAGGACACTACACCAACTTCCATATGGCCTGTGAGTGCCGCTGTGCTTAGTCATAGCGGAAGCCTGCCCGAGCCCCAGGAAGCATGCTGTCATCAGCACAGGACCCAGGCTCTGAGGCGGGGTCAGAGCTGGGAGCGAGGTGGCACAGGCACCCGGGAAGGGACACACCACAAAGGCGGCTCCACGGTCCTGTTCCTTCTCAGGCATCAGGCTGCAGTGGGTTGGCAGACTCCTTGATGCCCTGCCCACGAGAGGTCGGGCCTGCGTCCTCAGCATCGCTCCTGCCTAGCATACGGGTGGTGGTGGCCGTGTCTACCAGGGAGTCTGGCAGTAGTGGCACATGTGAGTACCCTGGTCCGTGGTTTTAGCTGAGCCTGGCCGTTGGCTGCGCTAGCCCTGGGGCCAGATGTGGCCCTGGAAAGGGACCCTCAGCCAGCTATTCCAGCCCAGCCCCCTGAGCAAGCTCAGTGGGTGTCCTGGGCTGTGCAGACTGAAGCAAAGTCATCTGTGCCCGCCTCGCCCACCTCCTGATGCACAGGACTGTGGCTGTGGGCTGACAGGGGAGGCTCTGATGCACATCAGTACACAGATGTTTTGATACGCATCTTGAGCACAGCTGCGCTCGTGGTTAGGCACCAGAGGTCACAGGTGAGTGCTTTTGTGACAGTCGCTACCTCGGAGAGTATAACCCCCACTGATTTTTCTTGAACAAACTTGAGGAGGACACACTTGAATCAGAGACAGAGGACACAAGAAGATAAGACTAGCACTGAGTGCCGAACTCAATTCCTGTGAGCAGTGAGTCGGGTGAAAGGAGAGGAAGTGGGTCATGGTGGTCACAGACCTACGGTAAGTGAACTGGAACAAAGTTCTAGAAACAGCGCTGCTGAAAGATTTGAGAGGAGGTTAGGGACAGGAAGCACGCAAGTGCTATGGTCTTACGAAGCGCTTGTGCGCCAGAGTCAAAATAAATCAGTGAAAGAGAGTCCATCAGCTATTGCGTGCGCAGCGTCTGTGAAGCTTTGTGGTGGCGTTCACAAGGAGCAGCGCAGTACACAGACGGGGGAAGGTGGCGTCCTGCTTTCTTGTTGGTCAGACACAATCCCCAGCGCCTGCAAATCCAAGGAGGAGAGGTCTCTTTTGGCTCAGTTTGTGGGTTGCAAGGCGCGACACAGGGATGTGGAGGAGGACGAAGGGTTTCTGCTGTTGTGGCAGGAACCAGAGAGGTCTTGAGAGGAGGGAGGGAGGGAGAAAACTTCCGGGCTGTGGCCAGCGATCCTTCTCACACCGGGCTTCACCTCTCGGTGGGCTAATCTGTTGGTGACCACAACCCAGGATCCAGCCCCACCTGCAAGCAGGCCGGCTTTGGGGACATATCTAGGCGGAAGACAGATTCGGCAGGCAGGTTGGGCAGAGGGAGTGTTCTGAGCCCACAGCGGTAGTGGCGCTTGTACCAGGCTTGGTCTTAAGTGACATTGTCGATTCTAATTTCCTGACTCTTCAAAACAATAGTGGGTACTGGTGCATCTCACGGATGAGAAAAGTGGCCACAGAGGACTTGGCAAAGCTCCCTGGGGACTTGGCTGGGGCGTTTTTATCCCACGCACCACACTGTCCTCCCATAGCAGGGAGCTTGTGGTCCCTGTGTGTGGCTCACGGTGGCTGTGTCACCCTAAGCCCAGGCACCAAAGAAGATGCCACAGACATGGCAGAACTCACACAAGTGAAGTGCGCTCAACTGGACTCAGTGCCCTGGCTACAGGGGCCCTGGCTTGAGCAGGCAGTCATAGGGGGCCTCCTGGGACACCCCGACAGTGGGCCCTTTTATAAGAACAGGCCCTGAGAGGTAGCAAGTGCATGACCACAAAGGCATTATTAGAACAGAATCCAAGACACTTAAAATTAGAAGACATCACACTAACACAAAGAGGGCAAAGAACAGGAGGCCAAAGAAAATAAGGATTGAAAAAGATAAAAAACAATGAAATAATTAAAAATTCACAAGAGAATAAGCGCCAGAGTCCCCAAGTGTGAATGGTCTATGTCCACCGATGAAAAAGGTCCCTCGGGGGCAGAGAACAAAACCCAGTTGTAAATGACTAAAGCAAACTATCTCAGGAGAGGTTCTTTTCTATAAGGCGAGTCAAGACAGAAAAGCTGGAGCTGAGTTTAGGACTGCCACAGACTAACACCATCTTGGCAGAAGGAGCCACAGTGCACAGCCACAGAGTGGGGCCAAATGTCTGTGAAGGCCGAATGGGGAAAACCAGAGAGACTGGTCCAGTGGATACACACTTGGCTCTGCACCTTGAACAGAGAGCACAGAGCGTGCATTCAGGCACGTGAGGGCTGTTTTCCTCAAACGGTGAGAAGCAGACTGTGAGGTGTGTCCTGAAACAGGGAGCAGCACACATTTTTGGGGCTGGGATGAAATGGAACTAAACAGAAAGAGTAGAAAGGGGACAAAGGCCATGCTACCCTAGTTCAAGATGTCTTTGTTGAACAGTTTTGTACCAAAATTGAAGTTTATGATGAGCCACGCCATGCCACACCATGTGCCACGCAGGCAGGGAGAGGTCTTCAGGTGTCGTTGCAGCTTGAACTATGTGCCTCAGATTTTGTGTGCGGAAACCTCAGGCCCTATTGGGACCATGCCTGATTTGGGACAGGCTCGGAGGGGACAGTGACTGCATTTCAGTGAGTTCTGGGGGGTCTGTGGTCAGTGGCAAGGGAGAGGGGCTCCCCTGCCTGGTAGGCACAGAGGTCATGTGGGCATGGCTACTCACAAGCCCCTTGGAGAGGCAGAGGTTTCAGGAGGAGACCTGCCTGTCCAGCACCTTGGCTCTGGGCTTTCCTGCATCAGGACCATGAGAGAGAAAGCTCTGCTTCTAAAAAGTCCAGATACCTACTTACATGGAGAGATTCCTTCTGATTTTAAGGGGATAAAGACACAGAAGATAGATGTCATTTGCTACCTTTGTGCCAAAGGGAACATACATGCTTCTAATTGTATATACACATATACAGGACATGCTCTCAAGGAATGATTCCTGTCTGTTCATCTACCCGCTGCTACCTACCAGCTACCTACATGCTGTCTACCTGCTACCCACCTACTGCCTGCCCACTACCTACCTGCTACCTACCAGCTACCTACTTTCTATCTCCCTGCTACACACCTACCACCTACCTGCTATCTACCTGCTACCATTCTGAAGGTACCAACTGTGGGATACTCTCTCCTGCTTGCATTTACTTATTTCACAATTTCACAACTATTAGATTGCCTAAATTACTCCCATATATTTAATTAAAATAAGTTTAAGATAGAAATTAAACACAATATGCTTACATAAAATTTTAAAAGTTATTACGGTGAAGGATACAATCCCATTAATCTCCCTCAAAAATGCTCTATTTTAATATTTAGATCCTTGACCCATTTTGACTTTAGTGTAGTCCGTGGTGATTGTCAGGGGTCTGGTTCTAGCCTGTGGCATGTGAAGAGCCAGTCTTTCCAGCATCATTTATTACAGAGGCTGTCTTTCTTCCTGTGAACATTTTTTGGGTCCTTTTATTCAGATAAAGTGGCTGAATATGTTTGGGGATGTGTCTACATCTTTGCTTCTATTACACTGAATCTCAGGTCCTTTCTGTTTTTGTTGATGCCATGCTGATTTTATTACAGCAGCTTTGTAGTCTAATTTCAGGTTAGGGATTGTGAAAACCCCTGACTTGCTTTTGTAGCCAGAACTGCTTTTGCTATTCTAGGTGTCTTCTGGCTCCAAATTAATTTTAGGAGTATTTTCTCTGGATCTGTCAAGCATGCTAATGGTATTTTGACTGAGAGTGCACTGAACATGTATAGTATGATAGTATGGCCATTTTCACTATGTTGGTTCTTCCTACTCAAGAACAATGTGTATGTTTCCATTTCCTGATTTCCTCTTCAATCTCCTTTCTTAATAGACTGTAATTTTCAGTGTAAACAACTTTTACCCCCTCTGTTAGATTGAGTCCGAAGTCTTTCACCTTTTTGGGTGCTGCTGTGAAGGGTGTGCTTTACTCAATTTGTCTCTTTGTGAGTTTGCGCACAGAAGTGCTATTGATTTTAGAGTGTTGACCCTGTGTCCTGCTACACTACTGCATTTGGATACTGAACATAAGAGGTTTTTTGGGAGGAGATTTGGGGTTTTTTTCTACATAGAGTATCATGTCATCTGCAAATAATCATCATTCAACTTCTTCCTTTCTCATCTTTATTCCTTTTATTGTTTTCTCTTGTTTAATTGTTCTGGCTAATTTTTCCAAAATTATATTGGATAGGCATGGTAATAATGGACATACTTGTCTGGTTTCTGATTTTACATGGAAAGTTTTCAGCTTTTGTCCCTTTATCGTGATGTTACCTGTTGGCTTGTCATGGATAGCTTTGACAAGATTGAGGTAAAGACCATCTCATTTTTATGTAGAGTTTTCTCATGAATGGGTATTCAATTTTGTCAAATGCTATTTTTTTCTTCTATCAAAATGATCATGTAATTTCTATCTTCAGTTCTGTTAATATGGTATATTACACTTATTGATTGGTATATGTTGAACCATCCCTGCATTCCTGGGATAAGTCTTACTTGGTCATGATACATAATCTTCTTGATGATTTTCTGCATTCTTTTTACTACTATCTTATTGAAGATTTTTGCATCTATGTTCATTAGGGAGATTGGTCAATGTTTTCCTTCTTAACTGGGTTCTTCTCTGGTTTCAGAATCAGGCAATACTTGTTTCCAGGAATGATTTTGGAAGCGCTACGTCCTTTTCAGTTTCTCTAAAGAGTTTCACTGTTAGTGGCATTGGTTCTTCTCTAAATTTCTTGTAGCATTCAACACTGAATCGTGAGTTCCTGAGCTTTTCTTTGTTGGTAAATTTTTAAATACACTTTCAATTTCATTGACTGATTTTGCAGGGTATTTAGAATTTTTGCATCTTTTTTATTTAGTTTGGCAATTCATTTGTGTCTAGGAATCTGTGCATTTCGTCTGTGTTTTCCATCTTATTAAAATGTAGGTTCTCATAGTAGATATTAAAGATCTTCTGTGGCTTCTGTGGCTCTGTTGTGATTTCTCTTTTTTCATTCCTATTTGCTTGAATTTGTATTTTCGCTCTCATTTTTTAAATGAGGTTGGCTAATGGTTTATCAATTCTACTTATTCTTTCAAAGAACTGACTTTATGATTCATTGATTCTTTGTGCTTTTTCTTAGTCTCTGTTGCATTAATTTTCTCCCTCGTATGAACTTTGGGTTTGATTTGTTATTTTTATAGAAGTTTGAGGTTCACCATTAGGTTGTTTGAGCTTGTTCTGTTTTCCAGATGTGTGAGTTCACCACTATAAATTTCCCTCATAGGATTGCCTTCACTGTGTCCCACAAGTTTTGGTACGTTGTGTTGGCAGCATCTTTTAATTGTATATACTTTACAATTTGTCTTTGATTTCTTCTTTGACCCATTCATTGTTCTGAAGGGTGCTGCTTAATTTCCATGTGTTTATGTAGTTGTTGTGCTTTTCTTCCTCACTGATTCCCAGTTTCGTTGTGCTATGAACGGAGAGCATGCAAGGGATGATTTCCATTACTCTACATTTACTAAAACATGTCTTAGGGGCTAATACGAGCTCCGCTTTGGAGAATCTGTCACATGGTGCTGAAAAAAAAGTATGTTCAGATGTTTTGAGATAGACCACTTGGTAGACATGTACTAAGCCAGTTATTTACAGACTTTTTCTAATATTTTGTTGAATTTTTGTCTAGTTGATCTATCTGTGAAAGTGGGATATTAAGATCCTGCATTGCAACTGTGTGAGTGCTTATTTCGTGTCTGATAATATTTGTTTGTATGTAGTTGGCTGAACCTCTGTTTGATACATAAGTATTTACGATTGTTCTCTTCTTCCTATGGTTTTCCCTTAACAAATGTGTTGTGATCTTCTCTATCTCTTTTGAGAAGTTTTGGCTTAAAGTTTTCACTGTCTGTAAATAGAATAGTTAACCTGTTGTTTTGTGGGTTCTTGTGGCATGGAGGATCTTTTCCCATATTTTGGCCTTTAACCTATTTTTTGAGACAGGGTCTCACTACGCATTTCAGGCTCCCTTGAGCTCACTTTTTGATCAAGATGTTCTTAAACTCACAGCGATCCTTCTGCCTCAGCCTCCCGGGTGCTGGGACTACAGGTGTGCATCGCCTTGCCCGGCCCATGCTTGGATTTTTGGTCTATGACTTTTTGGGGGTTAAGTGTGTTTCTTGAATGCAGCATATGTAGGCTCTTGCTTCTTCATCCATGCTTCTAGTCTATTTCATTTGACTGGTGATTTGAGACCATTTACGTTGGCAGTTATAACTGATATGTATTGGCTTTTTTCATGTTGTTTTCCTGTTGTTTGTTCCTTGTCTTTCTCCACTGTTTAATTGCTTGCACTGCTGGTGGCTCTTATCTATTGGTGTTTATATGTTTGTGGTCTTGATTATCTCTTTCAAATATGTTCTTCACAGCATTCTGTAGAATTGGTTAGGTGGCCATAAATTTCTTCAATTGTACATTGTCATGGAAGTATCTTATTTCCCCATCAATTTTTAAAGATAATTTTGCATGGTATGTCAACCTGGGTTGAAAATTCTTTTCCTTTAGGATTTGAAATACTTTACTTAAAGCTCTCCTTGGTTTGAGAGTTTGTTGACTGTGATTCTAGTGTGCTTTTTAAAAATATAAGTGATATCTTACTTTTTTTCTAGATGTTTTTAATATTTTGTTCTTGTGCAGAATTCCTGGAATTTTATTTTATGTCTTGGTGTAGATTCACATTGGCTATGGCTATTTAGAGTTCTATATGCTTTATTCACTTATATGTGAAATTCTTTATCCATGCTTGAGAAGTTTTCTGTCATTATTTCTATGAAGAGGCTTTTGATGGCTTTTGCACCATCTCCAGCTTTCTCACTAGTCCCATCAATCATATATTGTTCTTCTTTGTTTCATCCTGTAGCTGGTGGAGTAATTTCTTGGGGTCTCTTGCAATTTTTATGTCATCATTTTTTGTTCCTGATGGCTGGCTGTGTTCCTGTCGTCTACATCCGCTATTCTACACTTGATCCTATCCAATCCGCTGTGCATGCTTTTAGTGGAGTTTCGAATCTCCTGAGTCTCTGTCTGGGTCTGTTTCGTGGATTCCATCTTTTGGCTGTGTTTGGCATTCATGGTTTCTGTCATTTCCTTGTGCTCCTCTATTCATCTGTGTCTGCTCTAATGACTTTTATTTTGGTAGTCATTAATTTTGGAACTTTGCAGGTCATTTTTTTTCTGTGCCTCTTCCACTTGCTTTTTCACTTCTGCCGCCATCACGTCAGCGAGTTTCATTTGCTGCTCTCTGATTTCCTCTCTCACTTTGCACTCTGGACTTGTCCTGGGTGGGCTGAGCACTTTGGCTTGCGTTTTTAAAAAAATCTGTATGTTCTGGAAAGAAAGCCTTTGTCAGAGGGACTCTTGGCTATCCATTTCTAACGAGGTTATGGGTTTTCTTTTTACTTTGTGGGTGATTTTTTTTTCTTGATGTGCTGAAACTTTTCAAAAAGATGAGATCCCAGTTGTTGATTTTTTGATATATTTCTTGTGCAATTTGCATTTTGTTCATGAATTTTCTACATACCCTTATGTTTTTAAGATTCTACCTACTTTCTCTTCCAAGAAACTTAGTGTTTCTGTTTTATTTATTTATTTATTGTCTTGTTTCAGAACTTTTGTTTATTTATTTTTATTTTTTTATTTTTTTTTATGGCCGGCTCAGTCTGCCATGAGGGCAGGGCTGGCGCAGCATGTGGTGCCAGGGATAGAACCGCGGTCCCTGCAGCCGCCTAAGCTTCCCTAAGCAGGCGCTTTAGAGCACTGAGCCATCCTGTCGGGCCCCGTGTTTCTGTTTTAATATTTAAATCTTTGATCTGTTTTGACTGTAGTTTAGTGAGTGGTAATAGACACTGATGTAGTTTTGGTCTTAGGCGTGTGGAGAGTCAGTGTTTCCAGCACCATTTATCAAAGAAGCTGTCTCTCTTCCAGTGGCCATGTATGCCCCCTTTGTCACATATGTGATAGCTGAGTGTGTTTGCAGTTCTGTTTGCATCTTTGAATCTATTCCATTGATCCCCAGGTCTGTTTTTATGCCAATACCATGCTAATTTTATCACAGAGGCTTTGTAATATAATCTCAAGTCAGGGATTATGATGCTTCCTGCCTTTCCTCTGTTGGCCAGGACTGGGTTCTTTCTGGTTCCAGATGAATTTTAGGAGTATGCTCTCCAGATCTGTGGGGCATACTAATGGCATTTTTAAAAGATTTTTCTATCTTTATTTATTTTTTTAAAAAACTAATGACATTTTAATTGGAATTTCATTGAATCTTTATAAAAACTTTGGGAGTCTGGTCATTTTCACAGTGTTGGTTCTTCCTATTCAGGAGCAAGGAATGTCTTTGTGGTCATTTTTGTCTCTTTCTAGAATATCTTTCAGCATTCTTCGTAGGGTTAGTTTGATGGTCAAGAACTTCTTCAGTTGTTTTTGTCATGGAAGAATCTTATCTCACCATTGAATTTGATAGATAGTTTTGCACAGTACATCAATCTGGGTTGGACATTTTTTTTTAAGAAATAACTTACTCCAAGCTCTTATTTCTTTTTTATGTATATAGTACAGGATCTATAGGGTCTTACTACACAGATCGGACTTGTAATGATCTTCCTGTTTTCAGCCTCCAAAGTGCTGATATTACAGGTATGTACCACAATGCTCGGTCTCAGTCACGTCTCATCATGCCCCAGGGGTAGACCTGGCACAACACACTGGGGAGCGAACCCTGGTCCCTGAATCTTCCTAAGCAGATGCTTCACTGAGCTTTCTGGCTGGCCCTCCAAGCTCTTCCTGATTTTATAGTTTATGGTGAGAAATCTGCTTTGATTCTGGTGGACTTTCCATTGTAGGTAATGTTTTCTAACAGCTCTCACTATCCTGTTCTTTTGCTGAATTTCTGGGATCTGGAGTATTATGTATCTAGATGTATATTTGTTTTGATTATGGCTAGTTGAAGTTCTATATGCCTCACTTAACTGTATGTCAGATTCTTTTCTCATGGTTGGGGAATTTTCTGCTCCTACTTCTGCAGATTGTCTTGTCATGCCCCTTGGTATGACGCCTTTCACCACCATGTGTCTCAGTCTCCTCACCTGCAATTCGAGAAAATGCTCAGCATGGGGCTCCCTTGGGGCTGAACTTGCCCAATGTACAAACCAATGCCTGAGGAGCCAGGTGGAATTTAGAAGGATATTCAAGGGGATAAACAACAGTCAGGAGCAGGCCCAGGTACAGTGACCCTCTCTGCTAGCCCAGGGACCCTTGAATCTGGGGCAGGTAGATGTCTGGGCAGTTTCCATGTCCAGAGAGCCCATGAGGTCTCAGGAGAGAAAAACCAACCCCAAATCCTTAGTGTGCCAGCTAAATCCAAGGATGGCCTTGATGGCTGGGCTGGGTGGTGAACAGCTGTGTGGGACATGGCCAAGACCCAGGCCTTTTGTTGTGGAGCTCAGTGTCGAGGCCTTAAGCCTGATCCCCATTATCACAGAAGAATGAAGGGAAGAGAGCAAGAAAGAAAGCAAGCAAGAAAGAAAGAGGAAGGGAATGGAAGGGAAGAAAATGAAACCACAACAAAACAGAGCAAAAGAGCAGCAAAGCCAACTTTCAGGGTATCTGACAGAGCTCTGCTGACAGGAGTGGCCAGCGCTGGGTCCCCTCTTGCTTTGGAGACCTTGGCTTGACCTGACTCAGTTGCCTGTGAAATCACAGAATGTTAATGAAAATGAGTGGAGGCCACCGAGCTGGAGAGGCAGCAGCAGTGACCGCATGTGCGCACGGCCTCGCGTCCTGACAGGTGTGTGATGGGGTGCAGAACTGTTTCCCTTTAAGGTTCTTTGAAGAGTTTGAGAAGAACTGGCATCGAATCTTCCATGATGGCAGGGGAGGGTGGGCTACAGCCCAGCAAGGCTGCCATGCCTTGTGTGTGCGTGTGCGGGGAGGCTCTTCTTGTGAGATGGTTTGAGAACATTCTTCAAAGAATGGGGTGGAGGTGAGTGTTTCTTTTTAAATTCAAGTCTAAAATTTCGCTTCTGTTTTCCTTCCATCCAGCCGCAGTTCGTACTTGCAGGACAGCAATTGTCACCAATTGTGACTGTCTTAACTATGTTCTTGCTGCTAGGGCAAAATACCTGATGTCCACCCCCCAAAGGAAGAGAGCATTATATTGGCTCCCGGGTCATAGGGGAGTTGGGTCACACAATGGCTGAAAAGCAGAGTTGACTGTAGAGAGTCATGGCTGAGGACAGTCCATGCAGGGCAGGCAGAAGGCAGGGAGCTGAGGGGGGAGGGGTGGCCATGCCCAGTGACCCCCTCTTCCTAACGGTCTTCACCCCCCAATGCCACAGGCTGCTAAAGTTCACCCATCCTCTAATCCACTGCCACATGTGCGTGGTCCTCTGTTGCACACTCCTGCTGTAGTTTCTTGCCCAAAGCCCCAGCTATAAGCACATGAAAATTTGGGGAGAAATCTAGCCACATGCCATGACAATGACATATTCATTCTTTTAGAAATAATGGGCAAACAGTAAGGAAGGATAGTGTTGATGTTTTTCTGGAGTGACCCGAGTCTCGCCTTGGCCCTGTAGTCTACAGCTGTCCCCTGGAGAGATTCTGACATCCCCAGTAGGTTCATAGGAAGTGGTCATGGAACTTGGATTCTGTGTCGTGAGTCACACTGCAGCTTCGCCGAGAAGTCATCCAAACTCTTTTTTCCAACTCTTGCTCACTGAGCAATGGGATGGAAAGAATCAGGGGGCTTTTCCTGCAAGCTGTTGGGCCAGCCTCGTGTTTTACTAGGTAAAATAGTCTTTCCTCCTATTTTATTCAGCAGAGGATTTTCTGTCCTCCTTGAGAGTCCTGCAACCCAGTTATCACTTCAATATTTTCAAAAATAGATACGACAGTGAGCACCTTGTGTGGACACTTCACTCACGGGGAAGCCTCGTGTTCTGTGGGCCCGTCTCCATGGCTCCTGCCTCGATCGCCCTGCATCTTCACTCGTTCCAATTGGCTCCTGTTCTGTGCCGTCCATTGCAGACATTTCAAACCCTTCAACAGACTGGATTGTATCACAGAGAAGGACAAGAACTCTCAATCACTAATGAGCTGGCTT
Source organism: Myocastor coypus (assembly GCA_004027025.1). Classification (NCBI taxonomy): domain Eukaryota; kingdom Metazoa; phylum Chordata; class Mammalia; order Rodentia; family Myocastoridae; genus Myocastor; species Myocastor coypus. The sequence goes on from PVJA010025781.1 coordinate 27,497, forward strand.
TTTCTTGAAATTCTTCAAATAGTTATAATTACCCAAGACTCAGCAGGACAGCTGGCATACAGGAGCTGGTCCTCCAAATAGGCCAGCACAAGGCCTTCGAGGCAGAACGAGGGAGTGGATGGTGGGCCCTACCAGGCTGGCTGGGGCACACTGGGGACTTTCAAGGACGGTTGGGTTCCCACATCCGTCCCAGTGTGTACCCTTGTCATTTGTCAACAATGATGCAGCAGCTGCAGTCCTTTCCTAGGCCAAGTTGTACATTTAGTGCATACCTACAGTACATCTCTATTGTGCTGTGTGCGTGTGTGTGTGTGTGTGAGAGAGAGAGAGAGAGAGAGAGAGAGAGAGCGCTCACACTGCCAGCCATGCTCCCCAGCCCTTGGCTCATTCTGGGACTGTGCCCTGAAAAATGAACCACATAATCACCCACCAACGTCAACTGGAGGCAGTAAAAGAAGGACGTGGCAACATTTATCTTTCTTTCAGAGATCTCAAAATACTTGACCTTGTCCTTGAGTTCATCAAAGCAAGCAGGCTTTGACTCACAGCGTTGAAGTTGACTGAAATATCTTCAGGAGGTCTAGAGGCAGCAGCTTCCAGAAAGGCTCTTCTTCCGGTTTTGCACCCTGAAGGTGGCCTTGGAAAGTGTGTGTGTGGGGGGTCTGGCAGAGCTGGTGGGCAGTTCCAGGAGCAGCCCTGCTCACCCCAGAGGTGGGTGCAGACCTGTCACTGCCAAAGGTCACCAAGCACTGTCCCAACAGAGGCGGGGTCTCTAGGCAAGCTGACTGAAAGGGGCGCTTCCAAAAACACAGAAAGCAGATAAAAAGTAGGTAGGTGTTGACAGGAGGTGCGGAGCTTTTCCATGCAGAACTGCCACAAGAAGCTGTTGAACACACACCCATCTGTCGCAGAGCAGCCTGAGGTGACAAGCTTAGTGAGAGGGAAGCCCCCTAGGTGACTGGCCAAGCGCAAGAGGCCTCAGAACCTCAGAACTGAGATGGGACGGTGCAAGGAGAGTGGGCCAAGGTGTCGGGAGATGGCGCCCTCTAGGCGCAGAGATGCTGGCGGTGTTGGCTTGAGAGAAAGGGGCCCCAAAGCACCTGATGTCAAGGACTTTGTGGCCCCCAAGCCCACCTCCTCAGAAGTGCACACCTTATAATACACATATAAAACTCCCACACAATCACATCTTCTCCTAATAAATTAATAGGCTACGTCAACTTACCCAGTGTATGAGCAATAACATTGATTTGCAGGAGAAAATACAAAACAGTGGGACTAAATACAACCCACAATAAATACGGAGCCTGTCTGGGTTCTGGCATTGCACAGAGGAGCTGCCATTGCCCCAGCCCTCACGCAGGCTGCCTGGCCTGTGCGCAGCATCGTGGGGGAGGCTTTACGTGGTTAACGAGGACGCCTCATGCTCCCTGCCATGGGGCCTGGCCCCTAACACCAAACGCTGGTAGCTCAAGCATGTGCAAAGTTACAGTCTTATAAAAAGATTGAATTTAAATTCACAGCTTGATGCCTTTGGCAAATACAGACAGAAGCCACCGCCTAGCCAACCCTGGCACCGCGGTGCTGGGGGCTGCTGGTGTAGCTGAAAGCTCTAAAAGGCTGACAAGCTCCGCCCTGGAGCATAGGCTCTCCTGATAGTTAGGACTGAAGAGCGGGATCGTCTAAAAAAAAAAATCCCACCTGCACTGCTAGGCTAATGGAAGGAAGCGTGAATGGCGCTTCTCACACATGAGCCGCGGTGCTAAGGAAAGGGCGGCACCCACTAGAGGTGTCAGAGCTCTGGCCCTGTCCCCACAGGACACCTCGAGCAAGCAGAGTGGACGTGTAGACCGGCAGTGTGGGGTGGCTGCATATTGGTAGGGGCGGTTGGGACACATGTGCCGGGTGGGCGCGGGCTTGTGTGCAGAGCTCCTAGACTTTTCGGGCCCCCCTGAAATTGGTGCCCAGACACTTGGGGTCCCACGCCTGCTCCCTAAGGCAGATAGGGCCTCTGAGAGTGAAGCTCTCAGCGGGAGAAGTCTGTCCATTAAATGTAGGTGCCCCTGCACCTTTGCACATTTACTGAGGTCATCCCTCCTGGGAGTCCTGGCTGACTGGGACGTTGCTAGAGACCCGAGGGGACCAACCAACACCAGAGCTGGAGCACCGCGACCTTCAGATCGGCGAGGGGGCCTGCAAGAGGCGGGTCCTCCGCACGTCGCCTCTGCAGAAGCACCCTTATTTCCTGGGTCCTTGAAATAGTTCCCCGGGAAACGTTCCACGAGCTATTTTTTACTGTAGTTCAGTTTAGGACAGCACATTCCATGTGTCAAGCTGCACTGCGGCGGGGGTGATGGAACCACAGGGAGTGACGCCCCTGCTGCCATGGCGGAGGAGGGGAGGCGTGGCTACCCAGGCCTGTGTGAGTCCCACGAGCCGTGGATGGGATGGCCAGAGGCACAGCAGCTTCGTGAGGAAGCGGGGCGGGGGGGGCGCTGGACGTCTTGCCAGCAGGGAAGGGTTCTGGGCAAAGTACGCGGGTAGAGTGCAGCCGGTGCGGGGACGGGGGATGTACAGGAGCACGCACGTGAGTGGGCCACAGGGACGGAAACCTGGGGGACACAGGTGCACGCGCAAGGACAGCTGGGACGGGCGGTGGTATGAAGAACGGAAGCCAGCGAGGGACGAGAGGTCGGCCAGGCCCTGGGTGATGAGGGCTTTGGAAGATGATGCCGCAGGGAGGGACTAGGAGGCCGCAGCGGGGATGGCGCGCTGCAGGGCACTGGTTGCATGAGGGAGGGCCAGCAGGGAGAGGCTGAGGATACAGAGAAGGCAGCAGAGGTGTAAGGATGGGGTAGCAGAGTGAGGG
>PVJA010025782.1:0-30381 GCA_004027025.1 Myocastor coypus
AGGGAGGGAGGGAGGGAGGGAGGGAGAGAGGGAGGGAAGAAGAAATGAGCCTGGGCAGGAGGCAACTGGGCAAACACAGTGCAGTTTGTACAGCAGCACAGGGAGGGACCTGGAAAATTGTCTCCTCGCTGAACCTCAGTCTCTTTGAAATAAAGATATTCAGAATGATTTCCTGGTATTTTGCTCTGCTACCTATGATCCTAACATTGTGTATATAAATATACATGTATTAGTGCTATATACATAGTAGTCTGTCATAAAGAGTGTTTCTGCTCTGGGATTCTGTCACTATATTTTCTGTTTAATGCATTATAAAGATGAGTGAGTAGCATTAGGGACATAAAATTCTCAGATTCAAAAAAGGCCACAAATCCTCCCTAATAATACATAAACTCACAAGTGTATGCATTTTCTTCACATTTTTCTGGGAAAGTGATCTAAGAAATATGTGCTTTCTTTAAGGAGTTCGTGAATTCACAAAACTGAAAAGCCTTGATTTCAATCCCATAAATTGCATGTCTTTATTCAATGGAATGATTTGCCTGAAATAGACATGGCAAATAAACAACAGACTTAAGCAGCAGAGAGGAAGAGCTAGGTTTAATAATAAAGAGTTCACAGTGTGGAAGAAAACTTCAGAGCGGCGAGAAGGGCGCAGAGGAAGGAAGGAAGGAAGGAAGGAAGGAAGGTATATTTATATATACATCCAGGATCACTTGGAGAATTATGCCCTGATTTCTGATGGCCTATTGAAAGGAGCAGTTAATACTTCACTTTTTTCTTTTCCTTTTTAATTTCTTATGACTTCTTAAACCAGTTTTTGATGCTTATATCTGATAATCTGAACAACTACTTTGAAGACAACATTATGCAATATAATGACCGCTGTTAAATTCCTATTATTTTAGTTAGAGGGTTTCTGTATTGCTACTAATTCTTTGTACTATTTTTTTTTTTTTTTGGAAGCAGATACTTTATTAACTGACCAAATCATAAAAACACCACGGTAGATACCCTAGTTCATCCTTCTGATAAGTCTGTTGATCTGGTCTTCCCTATTTCCAGCATCTCCACCTTCCACAAAATGGGCTGTCTTTTTCTTCATTCCACCTCGTGGAGATGATAACTTGAACGGCCACAGGAAGTTATTTGCCTCTTTGAAACGTTTCCCTACAGTATAGATCTCATGGATCATATCCTCCATGCAGATGATGCCATATTTACCAAGTGATCGAGCAATCAATGGATTATCTGTGAAGGCAATTCGCTTCTTACTGATTTTGCCATAGCCACGCTTGTATATTAGGTCATTTACTGACTTCAGGTTTGGGTACGCCCATGCAAAGTATGGCTCCACAATTCTCAGCATGTTAATCGAAGCCTTGTTGACCTTAACGAAGGTGCCATTGAAGATTTGGCGAAGATGAAGAAGCTGCAACACCTTTCGGACCTTGGGGCTCACACCATTGATACCCCTGATGCGGATGACAAAGGCCAGTTTGGGCTCGGCAGGGACATAGAAGTTGCCAGCTTTTCTCGCCATCCTAGCCATTTGTATCTCAGTTCTGTACATCTGTCTGTACTCCTTATGATAGTGCCTGGCTTTTTCATAGATGAGCTTCCTCCTTGCCTTCCGAAGCGTCTTCTGGGCAAACTTCTTTCTCAGGAGCTTTATCTTCAACTCTGCGAAATGCTTTTGCTTCTTCTGGAGGGTTTCTGGCACTGCAGGAACCTTCTTTTTCTTCTCTTCTACACCCTCCATGGTTCCAGTCAGAAAAGAGCTCTTTGTACTATTTTTATCCTCTTTAAAAAATAAAAAAAGGGGCTGGGGAGATAGCTCCGTGGCACAAGTGCCTGCCTGGCAAGTGCAAGGTCGTGAGTTTGAACCCCAGTCCCACCAAATAAATGACATGTTGATTGTTGGGGTCTTTTGCATCAGTCAAGCTCTTCCCACTGAATTAGTTGAGAATTCCTGGGAAATGGGCATTCTACTAAACCTCCGTGGAATTCCCGGTGCATCCACAAGAAGCCTGCCCAGACAGGGCAGGGTGAGGTTACTAAACCACGCCAGGCACCTTTCTGCCATTTTATTTAAAGACTAAGTCTGCCTTTCCATTTTGGAACGACTTACATAGAATCCAGCTATCTCATGCACTGCAGTTCTTTTCTAGTCTTCCCCAGTCCTTCGGGAAGGCCGCATTACACACATTTCACACAACCCGCCAATGCCTACCAGGCCTCTGCTGCTTGCAGAAGGTCCCGCTAAGCCCCGGGCAGTCTGGGCCCACCACAGTCAGGGCTGCGCCTGCCATGGGGGCCAAGCGTGGACCGTGTGCCTGCCCAGCTGCAAAGTCAGCTGTGGGGGTGCACAGATGGGTACACATGTGCAGGCGCAGCTGGTGCACGCACGCACACACCCACACACACACATGCGCACACACACGCACACACATGCGTGTATGCCTGCATGATGGAGGGGAAACATGCAAGGCTTGAGAGTCCGCATTCACAAAAGCATCCCTGAAGAACTTCAGTTCGATCCAATGCAGAGAGCTCTGCCACCAGAGCCAAGGACCTGACAGGAAGAACCAGGCCAGAGCGGGGCTCGGGGCTCCTTGCCTTCTTCAGCTTCCCAAAACCTTGCTGGCAGCCTGTAGAATAAGTGGGCAGCGGTGTAACGAGTTGGGAAGCTCTGTCCTTGTTAGCCTGAACAGCAGTCAGAGAGAGACAGTGCAATGCATGGTCACTTCGTGAGAGAAACCGCACTGCACGGTCTCTCTGATATCAAAAACACTAAATGTAAATAATTTAAAAAGTAAAAGAAAAGATAGGCGATAGGAAAGGAGGCGGAGACTGTGGAGAGGAGAGGAGAAGCCGAGGATGGGGATGGGAGGCGGCGAGGGGAAGGAGTGGGAAGAGTAAGGAGCGATCTGCACCGCCTTCCCAGGGCCAGCGTAGTCACTGTGCCTCGGAAACGTGCGCCAATGAGGAGACTCAGCCAATCAGAGCACAGCAAAGAGATGCTCCTGCGGAGGAAACCGCGCCCATGTTCAGGAAGCATGAGGCGAGGGAGAGCTGTCCAAGGCTCAGTGAGAGAGATGCGCAGGAGCTGCGCCGCTACCAGGCCCGATGATCTCTGTGACCCCGCAGCTTCGCCTCAATGCGGGGAAACCCGTCACTGGGCAAACGCTCACTCCAGGGCATCCTGTCAGAACTGTTGCAATATTAATGGAAGTTGTTGAAAGAAAAAGTAATAATAGGGCCCGGCGGGATGGCTCAGTGGTCTATAGCCCCTGCTTGGGAAAGTCTGGGCAGCTTCAGGGACCTCGGTTCGATCCCTGGCACCACATGCTGCGCCAGCCCTGCCCCCAGGGTGGGCTAAGCCGGCCATAAAAATGAGTGAATAAACACACAAAGGTTCTGAAACAAGAAAAATAAATAAATAAACAAAACCCCCAAAAAATCTTAAAATAAAAGAAAAAGTAATAATAATAAAATGAACACAAATAGGAAAAAAGTCATGTTACTTTTGTTTGAAGATAATATGATCCAACACTTAGAAATCTCTAATGATTGTGCTGAAAGACTTGTACAGCTGAGCAACAAATTGAGCAAAGGAGCAGAACATGAAATCAACACTGAAGAACAATAGCCCAGTGCCATGCCGTTTTGATCACAATAGCTTTGTATTATAATTTTACATCAGGGATGTAAACCTGCCTTGGCATTGTTGCCTAGGATTGTTTTTGCTATTTTAAATCTCTTCTGGTTCCAAATGGATTCTAAGACTGTTTTCTTAAGTTCTCTGAGATGTACTAATGGTATTTTATTGCAATCACTGTGGAAATCAGTGTGGAGATTCCACAAAAAGCCTGAATTAAAGGTGCTATTCAACCATTCCCTTTCACCGGCTTCTTTTTCTGTGCTACCAGGGATCAAACTCAGGACCTTGAACTTGCTGGGCAGGTGCTTGTGCTGCTGAGCTCTATCCCCAGTGCTATTCTACTTCTTGCCCAAAAACTTATCTGAAAGGTACAATAGTGGGGCCAGCGAGATAGCTCAGCGGTCTAAAGCACCTGCTTAGGCAAGCTTAGGCAACCACAGGGACCGCGGTTCGATTCTCGGCACCACATGTTGCACCAGCCCCACCTCCTGGGCAGACTGAGCCAGCCATGACATAAATAAATAAAGCTTTTAAAATAACAGAAAGTTACAAAAGATACTAGGAAAGAGAATGAACTTATTCGAAAGGAAAGAGTTCCCTGAGCTGAGGAAAAGGACAGGAGAGAGAGTGGGGAAGAGAGATCTATCTGTGTGTGTGTAACCGGCATAGTTTGGACAACTGTACTGTGCATTTCTGGTAGTCTGTGGAAAGAAGCTGTTAATGCTTTAATTTGTTTCATCTCCTTTTTAAACATTTTTTGTATGTTTTCTCTTCTTAATTTCTTATAGATGTCTTTTTGTTTATTTGTTTCCTCCAGTTATACATGCATCTCTCCAACAATATGAATAACTGGCTGGAAGACAACATTAGGTATTACAACAAATACTGTGAGGTTCATATTACTTTGTGAAGTGAAATTCTGTACCACTTGCAATTTTTTATTTTAATTCTAATTTTAAAATTTAAAAAAATGTAAAACATAAAGTAAGGAAAAACATCATGCCGCACTAATATATGCACACCCATGTTTATGTCTGTAATAGCTAAATCTTAGAAACAATCCAAATACCCGCCAACTGGCGAGTGAACCAAAAAAATGGGTCTTTTTATACAATGGAGTACTACCGCAAAGAAAGATAAACTGGAGACATTCCTAAGTAAATGGCTGCACCTTCAGACCATGCTTTTAAGGGAAATAAGTCAGATACACATGGGTGAACATCACATTGTTTCTCTGGTGTAAGAAACTGAAAGTGTAACTGAGGACCAAGATGGACAGTCAGTGTTGTGAAGTAGGAAAAAATTATTAAAAGAAAGGAGAATTAGGGAGGGGGAGAAGGTGAGAGGAACGAAGGGAAAACAGGAAAAAGAAGGATGAGATGAAAACAGAGCTGCCTAAGTAAGAAGACAGGTTGCATGGCGGGAAAAGAATTGGGAGGGATGGTGACTCGAGGATTTAACATTATGAAATAATTAAAATTTGGAAAGAGGATAAAATAATAATTCAAGAGTTTTAGGTCCCAAACTGGAGAATATATGAATAAAACCTTTTTATAAAGAACAATTTTAGAGTTACTCAGGATGGAGCCATGAAACTGCCCAACACAGCTAAGAGCCAGTGGGATTCTGGGTAAGACGTTACCACGCACTTCAGGGAACATGAAGAGGACGCAGCTTCCATGGCGACGCATGCACAAGATGGGACACCGCGCTTCTCACATCGTCAGTATGAACCCCTGCCACGTTGCAAAACCGAATTGTATATTGCGATAATAAAATAACACTATTTCACTTTCTAAAATAAAAGATCAATAGCTATCCTACACACAGTAGAGGACTAGCTTAGAAAAAAAAAAAAAAAAAAAAAAACCTCAGGAAAGCAATTCCATTCCTAATAGCTTCAAAAATAAAATATATAAGGATCAACATAACCAAGGTGAAAAATTAAAATTCCAGCACACCAAAGAAAGAAATTGAAGAAGATATAGCAGAAAATAGAAAGACTTCACACGTGCACGGATGGGAAGAATTAATAGTGCCAAAACGGCCTTATTACCAAAAGTGACCTTGGGATTCAATACAATCCTCATCACAACCCAATGACCTTCTTTGCAAAATACTGACAACAGAAAACAATCCTAAATTTTACATGGAAACACAAAAGACACAGAATAGCCAAAGAAATCCTAAGCAAAATCAGCAATGCTGGCAGCATCATGGTACCAGATTTCAAAGTATGCCACAAAGCTACAGTAACACAAATAGCACTGAGCACACAAACACACAAGTAGGCCTACGCGGCAGAACAGAGGGCACAGAGACCGCCCTGCACAACTAAAGCATCCGATTCTGGACAAAGGACAAGGACGGTCTCTTTAACAGACAGTGCTGGGAAAACGGGGTATCTACTCCCAGAAATTAAAAGTTGATAGAGCCTTGTCTTACACCTTTTACAAAAGTCAATCCAAAATGGGTCAAAGACCTAGATATAAAACCTGAACTTTCTCTGGAATGAGAAATTGAAAGTATAGATAAGAGCCAAGAGGTACAGTAGATAGATATCGGAAAGTGGGAAGAAAATGTTCAAGTGTGAAGGGGAAAGGGGGAGCACAAGGAAAAAAACAGAATAGACGGGAAAAATGGAAACAAAGCTTCTGTGACTAAGGAGAAGGAGGGGAGGGAGGAGGGGAGGGGCGGGGCACGGGGAAAACAGAGCAGCTACGTCATGTACAGGTGCAAGTTCCCTATGACGAATGTGATCATCAAGTATATCTATGACGTACTGATAAAACTTTATTTATTTATTTATTTATTTACAGAAATTGTTTCATTTTTCATCAGCCTCATTCCCATTTTGCTTAAGGATCAGCAGAACAGCTCAAGACCACTCGGTGGTGGCTCCTACCCACTCAGTGGCCTGTGTGGTGGGGGCTGCAGACCAAACTTCTGTGGCCAGCTGTACACTCCCGTCTTCAGTAGGGAACTGCTGGATGGGCACAGAGGGCACCTGCCCGCCTTCGGACCAGTCTGCAGCCTCAGGCTGAGCAGCGGGGAACGCCAGAGCCCATGCAGTCCATTCACCCTGAAGTTCCCCCTTGGTCACAGCCTTTTCAGCAGCAGCCGGTGCTTCCTTTTCAGTGTCTTCAGGGTCCCGGGATCCTGATAAAATGTTCAAAGCAAGAACACCAAACAAAAAAACCTTAAATTCCTAAACTGAGAAAAAAAAAATAATAATAATAAGGCAAAGATTTCCCCACTGCCTGCTGAGTAGGACCCCAATAGCGTGGAAAACAACAGCAAGAATCAACATGGGACTGGGGAGATAGCTCCGTGGCACAAGTGCCTGCCTGGAAAGTGCAAGGTCCTGAGTTCGAACCCTGGTCCCACAAAAAAAAAAAAAAAAAAAAAAAGGAATCAACAAGTTGGACTCCATTAAATGAAAGTTTCTGCACAGCAAGGAAAATATCTAACACAGTGTTTCTCAACCTTCCTAATGCCATGACCCCGCAATACAGTTCCTCATGTTGTGGTGACCCCAAATCAAAAAATAATTTTGGCAGCTACTTCAAAACTGTAATTTTGCTACAGTTATGATTTGGAATGGCTTTAGGCAACCCCTGTGTTTTGGTCATTTGACCCTTACTGGGGTTGCGACCCACAGGTTGAGAACCACTGAAGAGAGCCCACAGAGTGGGAGAGAGTCTTTGCCAGCTACTCTTGACAGGAGATTCATATCTAGAAAATATAAATAACTCAAAAACTTAATACCAAGTTATGTTGATATATTGATAGTCCAATCAATAAATGGGTAAATGAACTGAACAAGTATTTCTCAGAAAAAAGGTACAAATGGCTAATAAGTGAACAAAAATATTCAACATCTTAAACAACTCGAGAAATACAGATCAAAACTACACCAACACTCCATCTTACCTCAGACAGAATGGCTACAGAGCATACAGAAAACAACAAATGCTGAGAGAATGAATCAGGGGGCGGGGCTTCAGAATATTGCTACTAGGATTAGAAATTAATGCAACCATTGTGGAAATCAGTATGGAAGACTAAAGGTAAGATGCCATTTAATCCGGCTGTCCTGTCCCTTGGTAGCTACCAAAGGAACTAAAGTCAGCACAGGGATACCCACGCGCCTGTATTACTGTAGCTCAATTTACAAAGCTAAGTTCTGGGATCAGCTTGAGCACCCACTCACTGATGAATGGGAAAGCACAGCATACATACACAATTCAGCCACAAAAAAAAAAAAAAAAAAAAAAAATTGAATGAAAATAGAGGGATCTAGAGACCATCCTACTGAATCAAATAAGTCAAGCTTAGAAAAACAAACATCAGTCTGGCACAGTGGTGCACACCTTAATCCCAGCATTCTGAAGGCTAAGGCGAGAGGAGCATTGTGAGTTTGAGATCAATTTGAGCTACAAAATGAGCTCAAGGCCAGACACAACTGCATCGTGAAACCCTGTCTCAAAAACCCAAAATGGAAAGGAAGGAAAGAAGAAAGAAGGAAGGAAAGAAAGAAAGAAAGAAAGAAAGAGAAAAAGACAAAAAAAAAAAACCAATCCTGAGCTTGTTACATAAATCAGTGCGTGTTTGGAAGACACATAAAGTAGAAGAAATCTTGAGAGTTCCTCAGAAAGTCCTTGCAGAAGCGCTTATCTCAGACGGGCAGACCTAACTGCCCCGCCGCCACCCCGCCACTGTGTCCCAGCCCCAGTTCTGTCTGGTTCTAACAAGAGCAACTTTACCTCAGTGTCACCTACTTTCACAGCCACCAACCTGGGGGCAGGGACTTCACCTTCTATCTCAGCTCCACAGTCGTGGCCTGACTTTGCTCCCTTTTTTATTTTGAGCCACCTAAATGTTTCCATGATGAACATTTTTAGCTCTAAAATTCTAAAGTTAAGCAAATCTCTCTCTCTTCTCAGGGAAAGTGAGGACTTTGGAACACAAAATTAGAGCACAATCCCCAAAGATCATATTTTATTACTATCCAAAATGTTTGTTCTCTACTGTTTTCGTTTTGCCTTTCTAAATTAGGCATTATTCCTTCATCTTATTCTGTCAGTTTATATTTTTGGGTTCTGTTCTGTCTGTTCGCATCTACGTTGATTCTACAGCCTACTAGTACAGCAATGATTTAAATATTCTAAGCCCTCCAGTTTGGTCCATTTGATTGTTTCGGCTCTTGGGGTTCTTTGCATTTTCAATAAATGTTTAAATGGACTTGTCGATTTCTTCCAAAAGGCTAAGTGACATTTCTTTTGGGTTTGTCTTTATTAACTTGGTGTTATGGTTTATGTCTAGTTGTCCCCCCAAAGCCTCATGGAGTCACTGGGTGGGGACTTGTAGAGTTTGAGACTTGATCCATGATCCCTGGGATTATAGGTTTTAGTACTGATGGGATTATGGTGGAAGTACTTCTGGGATTATGGGTGTAGCCTAGGGCGGGAGCTAAGGCGAAGAGCCTGAATGTAATATAAAGAGAGACAGAGAGACAGACTAGAGCTCTAGCTGTTGCTGCTGCTCTGCCTCCATGAACTGGATGCTCTCCGCCCTGCTCCACTCAGCCTTGGGCTAGCCGAATATGGACTGAAACCTCTACGAACTGTGAGCTAAATAAACCTTTCCTTCCTTCATTTTGAGTGTCGGGTATTTGTCTCAGCAACGATTAAAAAGTAACTAATACACTTGGTCATTGTTAACTTGCCCCAGTAATGCTTTATGGTTTTCAGTTGTACAGATTTTAACTTTTTTTCTTTCTTTTTTTTGGGGGGGAGGGGTAACTAAAGATTAAACTCAGGGCCTTCCTCATGGCGCTACATTCCTGGATCTTTTCTTTACATCCACAGTGGTCACACTGTGTGCAGCTGATCCCATGCAAGACCTATCTTATTGACATCTTCTCCCCTCTCCCCCAGCCCTCTAGCTCTTGGTCTCTTTCACCTTTGTAGAACCCTCCCCCCTCCCCATTTCCTATCATATGTCTTTTATTTTTATCTTTAATTTGGGTTTCTAGCATAAGAGAAATCATGTGGTATTTAAGCCTGTGTATTGATTTGTTTCATTTCATCTTTTTCAACAGCCTTTCATGTATTTATTGGTCATTTGTACATCTTCAGAGAAATTGACATTCATTTTAATTGCTTATTTTTGACAGGGTCTTTCATTAGAGGGTCTAATTTTTTTTTAACTTTTTGCATATTCTAGATACCAGTCCTCCATCTGAATGTATCTGCTTCCTCTTAGTCCAAAGAGAAGTATATTCTTTCCTTTTTTTTTTTCTTTTTTCTTTCTTTCTTTCTTTTTTCTATGCAACAGTAATAGGGAGGTGGGTCATGCCCACGCACCGCACTCTATAGAATGATTGTGAGGACAATATGCAATATGTCAACTTTCAAAGAAAAAAAGGGGGAAAAGAAAAAAAAAAGTAATGTGGATTAGAAAGGTTAATGTTTAGTTGTTTGATCAATCTTATATACCTATATGTATTAATCTAAACTGATCCGATGATGAAAATATGTAATATAACCATTGTTAAATTTAAACAATAAAAGAATTGAAAAAAAAATGAAGTGTAGATAGAAAAAAAGAAAAAAATTCCTCTGTTGGCTCTCCTCACTGTATTTATTATTCTCTTTGCTATGCAGAAGCTGGTTAATTTGTGCTACTCATGTTCCTTGGCTCTTGATTCTCTTGAGATCAGGGCGTTGTTCACACAGCCCTTGTGTGCCTGCCACTGCAAGAGTTTTACCTATTTTGTTGCCCAGTGGGTTAGAGTGTTTGTTTTAATATTTAGATTTGTGAACTCCTTAGGTTTTAGCTTTGTACGTGGTAAGAGATATGGGCCTAGCTGCAGTCTCCTGCATGTGGTTAGCCAGTTTTCCCCATGATGTTTATTAAAGAGGCTGTATTTTTTTCTAGTATAGCTTTTCCCAGCCTTGTAAAAAAAAATCTTTTTGAGATAAGATCTTATAAAGCTGCCCAAATTGGACTTGAACTTCTGATGGCTTGCTCAGGCTTCCCAGGTATTGAGTTGTATTTTCTAAAGTTACCTTGAATTTTAATTTCTAGTGATGGGGTGTTTTGCATGTGCATAAATGTAAAAATCTCTAAAAATACTGTTCAGTGGTTTCCTTGTCTTGTGGGAGCAGCTGTGTTGTTACAATAACTTTGGCTGCACAAATTAATGAATCTGGAAGCACTCCCTCACCTTCCTTTGTTGAGAGAAGTTGGTAAACAGTTGGCATTGGTTACCAGAAAAAAGAAATGCATTTAATTTTATAGATTGACTTGGCACTTCATTTATTAGTTCTAGGCTTGTTTTCACACCTCTAAGATGGTCTAAAATGATGATGAGGTCACCCACGGATAAACGAAGCTTTCTCATTTGATATCCCATGCACATACCTTTTCCTGCTGCCTTCTTCCAAGTCTTGCTTAGATGTTGTGGCATTGAATGGAACAGACATCGCTAGCTTATTCCTAATATTAAAGGGAAAAGCATTCCATCTTCTGCCATTTAGCATAATGTTGGCAGTGAGTTTTTAGCATCTGCCCTTTGTCTAATTGAGAAAGTTGCCTTTTATACTTGTTACCACTTTTCCTGGTGAGTAGATACTGAGTTTTGTCATTTCTTTAAATATACTGAAATGATCATATGATTTTTTTTAGTCTAAATTTGGTGTTACATTGATTTTTAAATGTTAAATCTATTTTGAATTCCAGTAATAAACCCTACTTGGGCAAGATGTATTATCTTTTTTAAAAATTGTTAGATTCACTTTGCTCAAATTTTGTCAGCGTTTTACCTCTAGGTGCATGAAAAACGTTGGGCCATAGTTTCCTTTTTTCTTCTTTTGAATTTGATGTCATGTAATTTAGCCTTAAGAAAATGAATTAAGGATTACTTCTTCTTCCTTTATCTGGAGAAATTGTTGGGTTTTTTTTTTTTAATTCTGGTATATTTCATCAATGAAGTCACCTTGATGCAGGATTAAAAACGATCTCCTGTGGATGACCTCCAAATGATGCAGGGAACCTCCAGATGACAGGGAAAACGGATCCCCAACCTGAAAAGTACCTGGGAGAAGCCCCTGTTCTCTAAAAGTGAAGAATGAATTTTAGAAACAAACAGGTTATGAGCAGAATACATTTATTAGGGGAAAGAAAGCTCCTGTCTGAGAGGGACAGGAGGGGGTCCTGAGTGGGTGGTCCCCAGAAAGCTGTCTCTTCCAGGGACTTTTATAGGGCAAAACCATGTGGTGGGTGGGTCTAAGGTGGAAACCATGGAAATTTGCTGAGGTGGACATGAGGTGGGACAACACTATGGGCAGTCAGTGAGGTTACAAGCAGCATCGTTCAGGTAAAATTGATCAAAGCCAATACGGAATGAGGAAAGGAGTCACAGAGCAAGCAGGCTTGCATAAGGAACAGGGTCGCTTCCTGTTGGCGCTGGGTTACTGACTCATTTAGGCTCTTTTAAGGTGATTGATATCTATTTAGAATATAAATCCCTAATGCACATTCCTAGGGAAGTATGGGCTGTATTTGTTTCTTCTTTGGTCTTGAGGTCTGGCTCAGAGCTGGGAGTGTGTCTCTTGCAAAGCTGTACAGTTACCTTGTCTTCTACCTTGTCTGCTTGAGGGCCTGGCCCTGTCTGACTGCCTAGAATATTTCTATCTAATTCAGCTGCCTACAACAACCTGGCTATGGAGGAGGGTTTTTGAGAACATTTTTACCTCCAAAGTAAATTTCTTTAGTAGGATTAGGACCACTGAGCTTCAAGGGAAACAGACACAAATTGAAACAGTTTATTTGGGCTGACCAGAGAGTTTCACCTCAGGAAAACACAGATTCCAACAGACTTGATGACATGCTCCAGAGTCTTACAGATTTCAGACTAGTTTTAAGGAGAAAGAAACACAAACAGGAGGAGATGTCAGTTTTTAGCCAAGAATTTAGATTCAGATGACTAGCAGGCAAGGGCCTGGATGTGGGTAAGGCCTGGATGACCGTCATGGCTGACACTCTGCTGTAAGGAAGACAGCACCTCTCGCCACACAAACGACAGGATGTGGGGGATTGGGCCGATGGTGCCTCCCTGCATGCTGGGAAAGGGGTGTCCAGCTCTGCAGGGCCAGAGGCCCCCGCTAGATGGGAAGGAGGTGGGACGCTCACGCCCCCTCACGCTAGCCCTCATTCAGTGGAGCAGGGAGGCTTCAGCGCTCTGTCTTGGGTCTTGCTTTCTTCTGCGGTCGTGTATCAGGTCTGTGCTACTTCTTCTCTTTAGGGCTCACTGGGCTTCTTGCACTTGTGATTGTATCGTCTTCATCAGATGTCAAAACCAACGTTATTTCTCCGTAGCTTACACTGTCCCATCTCTCTCTTCCTAGGCACACATAGGCGGGCACTATCGGGCATTATCCCACCGTTTCTCAAGGCTTGCTTTTTCAATCTTTTTTCCTCTCTTTACTTCATTTTCAATATCCCACTCCATTTGCAGGCTTCCTAGTTTTTTCTCCTCAGAGTTTAACCTGCTGTTAGCCCCGCACAGCGTGTATGTCATTTCTAATAATACCGCTTTTATCTCCAGAAATCACATTTGTGTCTTAATGTCTTGGATTTTTTTCTTTATCATGTTCATATTTTCCTCTGTATTAATGCACTCCTATTTGGCCACTTCTGGGTTTATTTCTCTTTGATGATGTTCCTCCTGCTTGTGGATCTTTTTTTCTTCTTTGCATGGTTTGTGACTTTTCAAATTGAGTGCTAGACACTGTGACTTCTATGATGAGCTGAATTCAATTGTATTCTTTTAAAGCGACTTGACACATAGGTTACTTAGAATGATAATCTTTTCACAGTTTGCTTTTAAACCCAATAGGACGAGACAGGAGCAGCCATTACTCTAGGGCTAAGTTAGCTGCACAAAAATAAGATAGGACATTTCAGAGAACTCCACTGTACTTTCTGTACAGAACCAGGCCTCGGCTCTGCCCGTGAGAACAACTTTCACCAGCCCTGCATGGGACATTGATGACATGGACGACGGCATCGGCATCAGGGTCACTGCCAGCCAGAACACAGCGTCAGGGCAGGCAAGCCCAATGGCACAAGTATGAAAGACGCCATCAGAGAGGAGCCATTTGTTTACATACCTTCCATACCCTTAGTTCTCCTGGAAATTCTCTGCCTGGGAAGTACGCAGCTCCGCACCTTTCAGCAGGGTCGGCAGCTTCCAGAGAGCGTTGGGCAGAGGCTGACAGTGCTCTAGACTTTGGGACACACATTACTGATCTGTTATGAACCAAACCTCTTCCCTTAGATGGTGGAATTGCTTGGTGTTCCTTACTTTTTTTTTTTTTATCAAATATCTTATAATTTCAATGTGAAAAACATTTACATACACATTTAAGATCTGAGATGGATCGCAAAGTAACAAGGGGCAGATAACGTGAGCCAGGGCTCCGCACAGAATCAACTACAAATACTCTTGACTCCCAGAGGGACTTTTAGCGGGGAGAGTCTACAGGGTGTTCTCACCACTAGACCACACTCATTGTGACCCGCCTGTTTACAGCCTCCCAAGAGCTGGGGCTACAGGCATGCATCACCATGCCCAGTCTCAGTTGCTGTCTCAGTGTGCCCCGGGGACAGGGCCAGCACAGCAGGCCTGGGGATCAAACCCCTGGCCTCTGCAGGTGCCTTAATCTGCTGAGCATTTTGGTCAGCCCTTTGACTCCCAGAGTTCACTTTGCATGGGAAGGAATAAACACAAATTTTCTTAAAGATGATCCTAACATGGTCTGAACTCCTAGCAGGTAGATTTACACCAGTTAACCAAGAAGCAAGCGCTTCTGCACTACTGCCTCACCCAGTTACCCGCATCCAGTGGCTACTGCTCAGACTCCCAGGTGCCCACCTGCATTGATGTAAAGAACATCCCCAAATCCCTATACCAAAATAAAGGATCTACCTTAAAAGTATGCTTTTAACTTCATTTCTTTTTAATTAAAACATGGAAGCAGAGGGGAGGTCCAAGCTTAACAAAATAACAACCAAAATGTAAAGCTATTTTGTGTCCAAAAATAAAAGGCATTAAGGAATAAACCTTTAATATCAGAGGGAGGGTAAAACAATCCCACACAACAGAGGATACAATGTAAACATCGTGAAATTAGAATTTCAATCTGAAGGATAAAGGCTGAAAAACTATGCTCAGCTGCTACTAGATTAATGCACCTGTCTCCCCCAAGCCGAGTCTAGTCACACCCCCAGGCCTGGCCTGGCTCAGCATCACCGCCACACAAACACTGGTGCAGATCCCGTTGCCCCAGCTCACCCAGCTCTGAAGCCAAGTGGGGCCAAGTGTACACGAACAGAAAGACCACAGCTGCGGGGCTGGAAACCTGCTCTGAGATAACTGTTACAGCACTCCAGCCACTTTTAGGTCTCCATTAAGATGCCGCGCTGCCATCTGGTCATTGTCTAGCCGAGAATTACCACCTGCAGATCTGGGGGCCTGGTGATCAAACCAAGAGCTCTTCCTTGTTGTAAGCTGACTCCACCCACCCTTTTTTATGACAAATTTGATAACTGCCATTGTGTAAAATCGTGTCCTCTCTGAGCCCCCACCTTGGTTGCAGATGTTCCTGCTAATTACAGGCATGAAGAAATAAGTTGCCCTGGGGCTAAGTGCCCTTCCTGATTACAGGACCAAAGGCAACGCCCAAGCACTACAACATCTCCTCTGTCCCCAACCCTGGTTGCCAAGTGTCCTTCCTGATTACGGGATCCAACAGAACTCCTAAATCTTGCAGAGTTCCCCCCTCCGATCAAAGGCAACTCCTAAATTACAAGAAGTCTCCCTTTCCCCCAGCCCTGTGGTGTTTCACTTTAAAAACCGTGCTTCACCTCAGCTGGGTACCTCACTCCCCTGAGCCGCAGGAGAGGGTGGCCACTGAGCTCAGCTAATTTAGCGCTCCAAACTCTCCTCTGACTTTGGGGTCTATTGTTTTGCAGGTGCCACATTCCTAAACGCCTGAAGAGGGTGATTCCAAGTCCTTCTGTGCTCCACACGCGGAAGGCCCCGGCTGAGCAGAGCCTACCAGGCTCCGAGCACCCAATCAGCATAAACAATGGCGCGACATTTTAAACAGGAGCCAATCACTCAGCGCCATTCAGAGCCCAAGATCTCACGTGACCAAAATCCAATCTTTATCTTTACAACTGGATAAATGTGATCCAAATACGTCCGCCACTAGTTGTTTTCAAAGGAATCGGGCTATAAATAAGCAAACTACCTCTGCTCGCTGATGTGTGCGGAACTCCCAAAGTCTCACTGGGCTTACAGACCGCTCCCAGTAATGGATTTTTAGTATAACGTGTAGCACGGTGTTGAGTCATTCTAGCTTCTGCGCACACGTTGCACTTCTGGCTGACAGTGGAGAGAGAGCAAGCTGCAGCATTAGACCTTAGCGGGGTCGCATCGCGCTTGAGATGGCATCGATATCAACGTCGTCCTTGCTTTCCGACCTCACAGTTTCAACTTTTGGCTGGCTGGCAGTTTTGAATACACCCCCTCGACGTTTGCCTCCTCCTCTTCTCCACCCCTGGAAGAGCCTTCCTCTGCCTCCTGCAGCCGCTGCACAAACGGCTCCACTTTGACGCGAACCTCTTTGGCGAGTTCTTTTGAAACATAGTTCTTAGAGACCCTTCCTGGCCAGCTAATGATGATCTCCTCTTCCAACACGTGTCCATCGTAGTTCTCCTTCACGACCGGCGGGATCGTGGAGGGGCGGAGCCTGATGCATGGCCGCCGCACACCCGGAACCAGGAAGAAGGTGCTTCGGAGCTTCTCCGCTGTGGTGACAGAGTCTGAGGAAATGACGCCTGTATTTCTTCATTCGTTCTCTAATCTTCTCATTAAAAAGAATTTCAGGGGACCTGGCGGGATGGCTCAGTGGTCTAAAGCGCCTGCTTAGGAACGCTTAGGCGGCAGCGGGGACTGCGGTTCAATCCCCAGCACCACATGCTGCGCCAGCCCTGCCCTCAGGACAGGCTGAGCCGGCCATAATTAATAAATAAATAAATAATAGGAAAAAGAACTTCAGGGCGAGCAAATAGCTCATCGGATAAAAAGCGCATGCAAGCGGATGTGGGGACCTGGGTTTGATCTCCTGGCCTGCAGTGCCGGCCCCACCTCCAGGGCATGTTGAAACTACAATTAAGACTGGGCATGGTGGCACATGCCTGTAATCCCAGCTCTTTGGAGGCTGTAAATAGGCGGATTACTATGAGTCCAATCTATTAGTGAGACCCCGAAAACACTATAGACCCTCCCCTAAAATGCAGGAAAAGCAAAAAAAAACTTCAGGCAGCACAAGAGGGCCGCTGGCTTTTACACCTAGTCTTTCTGCTTCGGCAACAAGTTCCTTGTCAAAGGCGTCAATTACGCTCTCTTTCTTTTTCGTAACAAAATGAAGCAGGACGTTCACACGCCCTTCTACGGTTCTTTCCAGATCGTCGCTGAGCGTCAAGACTTGGGCGTGGTCGCAGACTCTGCCCACCTTGAGCCGCTGCGCCGCCTCGGTTGTCTCCTGGCCCCAGTCGTCGTCGTCGTCGTCGTCGTCGTCGTCGTCATCATCGTCGTCGTCGTCGTCGTCCTCCTCCTCCTCCTCCTCCTCCACAGCCCCAGGGGGCGAGCTCATTTAACCTGGGAGTGGCAGGGTGGCGTCTCACTGCTGGACACACAGTCGTTTTCCTCGTCTTTGCCCTTTCCATTTTTCTCCTCCTTTCTTTCCTGTACCGCTGTCATTTCTTTCCTCAACTCTGTGCTCAGACTACTTCTTACATTTTAATAAAAAATATACTCTGTTGTCTGAGAGGTAAAGTGAGGTTGAGGTTCACTAAGACAAAAATAACACACTGAAAAAGACAAGCAAAGACGCCAAATGGAAGTGCATGCTGGGATTTTTGAGCTGATGGCTGCGCTGACACCCTCATTACCAGCAAGACCAGACGCCGGGGCTCTAGCCGAGCTTCCCATAGCAACGCATGAGTCACCGCCCGGTATTTCAGGCAGAGCTGCAGGCTGGCAGGTACATGCTACACTGTCTCAGCAGTAGACTCTTGACGAACTTGAAATATACATGGAAACTTTTTGAGTTAGTCCCTGGGAGTTACTCAGCTTCCAAAAAGGAAGAGCTTGTTTGGCTCACAGTTTTGAAGGTTTCATCCCAAGCTATTGGCCCCTCGCTTCCAGGCAGTGGCAAAGCAAGACGTGAGGCAGAGTGCAGAGCAGAGCGTAACCAGCGGCTGTGTGACGGGACGCCCGCAGACAGTGACAGCGGGAGGGGAGGCCCACGGTCGCTTTCAAAGATGCAGCCCCTGGCCCTCAAACCGCCCTCAGGCCTCAGCTCTTACTGTATCTACCACCTTCTAGAAGCTGGGGACAAAAACCTTCACCTCATGGGCCTCTGGGGGACGCTTTGGACCCAAGCTAGAGCATCTATTTAATATTGAACCCAAAGCACGTATCTGGAGAAGGGCCCACTTACCAGGACAGGGCACTGCTCTTAATGCAGTGATCGGTTCAAGACGGAGCACCAGCCAGCCAGGCGTTCTGATCCAGTGGCCAGCCGGGCCCCCTACAGAGTGCCTTTCATTGAACTTTTTTTCCACAGTAAGTACATGCAGATAATATGTCCCATTACACATCAACAAAAACACTTCACGTGCTCTGGGATGGGGTAGCAGTTGTCACTGTCTCCTTGCTTTGTGTGTCTGACGGGGGCTTCGGTCGGTGTGGCCGAGGTCCCTGGGAATGCTGTTGTTTCCACGCCGCTCTGTGAGTGCCAGTGAGACCCCTAACACCGCCACTGAGGCTAAAATTCCACACGGGTGCTGGGAATGCTTGGAGCGGAAGGAAGAGCCAGAAAAGAGCAGGAGTGCCCCAGAATCCCCCGGGTGAGGGCCAGTTCCTCTGCTTTCCTCATCAAGGCAGCAGCAAGGCCACGGACAGTGAAAACCGCAGAGCTCCTCCCACAGACCCAGAAACCCTGAGCGTCTGGCTAATCCAGGAGGCATCATATGATCTCTCATTGTTGCACGCACCAAGCTAGACAGAAACATTCTAGGCAGTCTGAATAAGCGACTGTGCCCTTGCAGATGGGCTGGCAAGAACCCCTAGTCAACACCAGTGGGGTTCAGAAAGTGCGGGGTTCAAGTCCCTAACCAGTCGCCTGCTGGCCCCAGCTTCTGGTCTGCTTCCTATCTCTGTGGCCTAAAACCAACACAACTCAGTTCTCCTCCCTCAACCCTGGTCCAGCTTATGTGAGAGCCTTTCATGCCACAGTACTGCATTTGGCAGGGACAGTGCTGGATTCGCAGCCCCATGTCATTCCCACTCCAGGCTTCATGAGGAGGGACACTGTCTTGGTCACTCTCCTTTCCTCACTGAGACAAGATATTCAACACCCAGAATAAAAGAAGGAAAGGGTGATGTAGCTCACAGCTGGTGGAGGTTTCCGTCGGTGCTCAGCTGGCTCCGAGGCAGGGCGGCACCTGCAGAGGGGCAGCAGCTCAAGGCTTCAGAAAACAGCACAAGCAGCAAGAGCAGTGGGAGCAGTGCAGAGAGCGGGGCCCTCGCTCTCCCCGCCCCACCCTCGTGCTGCACGCAGGCTGCCTGCCCAGGGCGGACGCAGCACTCACACCCATAATTCCAGCGCCTGACCACAGATCAGTCACATACTAGAAACCCCTCCATGACCGCATGAGGCTCTGCGGGAGTATTCACACGTGCCCTCCCAGGCAGGACACGTGGCCTCCCAGGCAGGACACGTGGCCTCCCAGGCAGGACACGTGGCCTCCCAGGCACAACACGTGGCCTCCCAGGCACAACACGTGGCCTCCCAGGCAGGACACAAATCTTGTCGTCAAGTCTCAGAATCTTGGGTGTGTGAAATCCATGTTTATTATTTAGAACGTTTCCATTGATGAAGTATTGAATGAGTTTTATTACATTGAATGATGTTACTCAGCAGGAAAAATATTTTTGAAAGTATTGAGTTTTTAATGTTTACTGAGTGTTCATTAAAAAAAAGCACCAAACTTTTCAACATCAATTTATTTTAGTTTAAAAAGTCTATGAAATAGCAACAGAAATAAATTCCTATGTGAATTACAATGAAAATACTAATAGAACTCTATGAAAAATAATCTTTGCTTCTGTTATCACACACAGGCAGTTTTCACACATGACGGCAGCATGTTGAATACACATGTACCATTAACAGCACGTGTTTTGCTTTCCTGTTCTTTTAGTAGGATTTCTTTTTCTTTTTCTTTTTTTGGCAGGACTGGGGTTCAAACTCGTGACCTTGCGCTTGCCAGGCAGGCCCTTGTGCTACGGAGCTATCTCCCCGGCCTCCAGTAGGATATCTTTGATAACTTGCTGACCTTGTGTTTTGTCAGGAGGTTCTTTATGTTATACAACGTGTTCTTTGTAGTAACATAAAATATCGATAAAACTGTTAAATTCCTAATATGAATTGCATTTTTATAGTAAACATCAATATTTTCATGGCAACTGCTTGCTTGCTTATAAAACCTAGAAGACAACATCTGAAATTAATTCCCAGGGCCAGGGACATAGCTCAGTAGAATAAGTGCCTGCCTGGCAAGCGCAGAGTCCTGAGTTCAATCCCCAGGTCTGAAAATAAATAAATGAAAAGTTTGCAACAAAAATAATCTTTGTCTCGGTTGTCACCCAGGGGCGCCTACACAGGTGACAGCTGCACAATCCACGCGCACATCTCACACCGACAGCACGCGCTTAGCTCTCCTCCTGTGTGGCAGCCTGCTGTTGTCACCGCTCTCCCCGTTTCGGCAGGAGCTTTCTACTGTACTGTACAATGTACAGTTATCAGGAAAATAAGAGCAGTACCACGCTAGCAAACACATGGTGAGTGCTTAAAACAGACACCAGCATTTCCACAAGCTGAATATTTGCTTATGAAAACTAAAAGAGAGCATCAGAACTAAATCCCGGTGAGAACTACAGTGTAAGTACAAGCAAAAGTCTGCCACAGAACTAAGTTTAGGCTCAAGGGTCACTCCCAAGGCAGTCTTCACACGCGAAACCTGCACGTCCCATACATGAGCGTCACTTGCACGGACAACACACAGCATTTTATTCCTGTCCTGGGCTGAGGGCACAGCTGACACCCTTGTGGCTTCCCTGTTGCCATAGCAGGTCTCTGTGAGGCTGGCCCGCCTGCTCCTCTCTCAGCTCACCAATAAGCTCTACAGCATTCCTGCATAGCTCCCCAGGCAGAAATGCTCCGCTTTCTCCCTGCTGTATATGACTTCTCATAAATTCCAGTCCTGATCCTTTAACAAAAATTATCTGCAGTATTTTCACTTGTCATTTTGCTTGGAAACAGTCAAACTGTGCCACGCAGGCTTAGTTAGGCTTGAGTAAAACACAACCATTGGTCCAAGCTTTGTGCTCCGAGTGACATCGCCGGTGCTCCGTCTCTCATCCACAACACCCGCTCCACCTGTGGCTTTGCGGCAGGAAGTTACTCAGGCTTCCATTCTGTCCGCGTCTCCCTAGCAGTGTTTCCATCATGCTGTGATGCTGGCACCAGCAGTAGCAGTTTTGTTTTACAGTTGCTGTTGTTTTGGGTTTTTGTTTTGTTTTGGTTTGGTTTTTTGGTGATATACAAGTCCAATGTTACATCTTTCTGAAATCCAAAGATTGTAGTATGCAATTCTCTCTTGAAATTGTCACATTTCTGCTTTGTTTCTCTGTATAGTTCCTATGCTGGTCAACCCGTGCCCAGGGAACAAATGGAACATCAATCAGAAACTGGTAAATCTAACACCGAATGTTACATTCTGATTAGTTTTGGAGACAGGAGTAACAAATCTGCCCATAACACCATTGGATTTATGACTATAGAAATAATGTGGCTGAGGGCTTTCAAGATGGTTCAGTGGTCTAAAGCACCTGCTTAGGCAAGCTTAGGCAGCCGCAGGGACCGCAGTTGGACCTCTGGCACCACATGCTGTGCCAACCCCATCACTAGGGTAGGCTGAGCTGGCCATAATAATAATAATACAAAAAAAAAATAAGGTGGCTGAGTTCTAGTATAAATTTATAAAATGAAAGCATAATAAAGTCTTCAGGCCCACAAGGGCATAAAGTTTTATGCCATATTTTGAAGGACATTTTTTGAAATACATTGCCTGAAGATACAGCCACCGGGAAATGTTGGAAGATGCTCGTCAACAGATCAACAGCCATGTATCGAGATGGTATGCACAAGGCTTGACGACACCCCCAAACCTCTCAAACAGTGAGCAGTTAACAAAGTTTTTTCTTCTTTAGTGGGTGGCTTGACATGTCCTTCCCCAGACAGCCAATCGGCAGCCGTACGTACTGGGTTCTAAGTAGCTCAGGTAGCTATGGGGTGCAAATTCAGATGTTTACTAAGAAAGAGACCTTGAATCGGGGTCAGGCCTGCAAGCCCAGACAGACAGTGAAAAACATGACAGAGAGTATCTTTGTGAAAAGCCGGGGGGGGCCTCACCAAAATGAAGCCCAGACAGACTCAGTTGCCCAGGTTCCTTGAGGAACAACAGAGGCACGCAGAACAGATGTTCACTTTGGGTTAGCATGGCCTGGTGAGTTTGCCTGAATCATGAACTGCTAACTGGTAGGCCCCTTGGGAACTTCCTTGTTTTCTCTGTGAGGCCCACCTCTGCTCACAGGTTGGCAGCCCTGTCCTCAAGATGTTCCAGCTCTTTGGAGTTAAGAGTCTCCCGGCTCCCGAGGCACCTGAGCAGACGCTGGTCCTTTCGGTGCTGCCAGGAACTCCTCCACACTTGAACAAGTTGTTCAACCTGCTACTTCCTCTTCTTTCCAATTGGATGGTTCTTCTTTACGCTACTGCTTCCAGCTTATTGTGAAGAAGTGAGGGAACAAATATAAAGCATTCGACAGGACATCTGGCACACAGTACACAATTTCCTGCCCTGAGTCAGCTACCCGCCTGGCATACTTGAGCTACCTGCAATACTCCCCCACCTGCCCGCCCACACTCACACACCTGGTCTACTTCCAACCCCTCCTCACCTGCCCTTCCACACTCACACACCTGGTCTACTTCCAACCCCTCCTCACCTGCCCATCCACACTCACACACCTGGTCTACTTCCAACCCCTCCTCACCTGCCCACCCACACTCACACACCTGGTCTACTTCCAACCCCCCCTCACCTGCCCTTCCACTTCCAGCCCCTCCTCACCTGCCCGCCCACACTCTTATGTCAGTCCCTCTTATTCTGGCCTGGCTTCAGACAGCAATAGCAGATGAACTCCATCATCGTTGAGCTCTTCTTGGAGCCAAGAGAATCACTCTTGATTTTTTATCAACAAGACAGTCATTTTTTATCTCTTTCATTTTCTCTCCCTGGTTTTCTCCCAGTTCCAATTATAGGAAATTGTTTTCTTAGTCCCCTATACAGTATCAAGTGAGTTTTTTGATTTGTCCCCAGGTAGGTAATGGCTTGCTGGATTTTAGGAACAGGCCATTTCAATTTCTTATTTAAAGTGAGTCTTTTCATCAATCTAAGGTTTTCTATCAGAATGTTTATGCTTACTCATTTTCTGGGTTTTATTAGTAGAGCTGGTACCAAATTTACTTTTGCAGTATCTATAATAACACAAGCAAAGCCTCTTCCCCATCTCTGGATAACTCCTGGAACCCACTGATCGATGTCATTTAGAAAGAAAACAGGCTGTTGTAAAGGAACGCTCACTTCCTTTGTCCAGTGACGGTCTGCAGCAGAAGATCCATCTGGTAGTCGATTTAAAAACTTTAATGTAAATAAAGCTTTTCTACTATTAACCTAGGTGTATTCATATGTATCCCCATGATATTTCCCCTTTTTGTTTAATGAACATTTTAAGTTTTTATTAGCTCATTTTATAATTGTCTACAGATATTTTAAAATCCCTATAGAAGATTAACAGATAAAAGTTACATATTTTTACAAAGAAATTTAAAAATCACCACCATATTTAACATTGTAGTAAGACAATCTGATGACATTTTGTGATATATTTTAAATATTTTTGTTTTGTTTTCCTATGACACATTTAATCAATCATCTGTTTTAAACAGAAAGATATGTTTTTTTTTCTTAATTAGCCACCCTTAAATTAGGCATATATTACAAGTTTTTTGCAAAAGAAAAAAAGTTTGAATTTGAGACAGTCTTGTCCCGATAAGCAATCTTTGTTTTGTATTTTGGAAGACCTGTATATCTGAAATCATAAATACACTTAATATACCACAAAATTAACAACAGTGAATTGCCATACTCATATGAAGACCTTTGTTTTTTAACCTAGCTTTGCATGAAAACCACCTTTAAAGAGAAAAACTTATTGTACCATTTTGAAAAACTTTATCTTTTAACCAGTGATCTATTTATTGAGGGTGTCTCCTAAGAGACTATTGAGATTATTGGGAGCTCCTCATTAATGCAAAGGCTGGTCACACACACCTCTTATTCATCAATTGGAGTCCTAATAAAATTTTTCCACTCTAGGGAATTTTTATTAAATTAGTTTAAACCTTATGATGTATTGTATATAAATCAATTTTAATATCATTTTGACTATGTGGTAGTTTAGGAAAAGCATATTTTAAGTCTGTATCTTTATATTTAGAACAAATCACCAAAAAACAAAAAAGAGGAACAGCTGTTCATTAAAAGACACACAAACACATAAACACACAGACACACAAACATCTTTTAAGAGTGTACTCAATTCTTTGACCAAGTTTATAAGTAGACTAGTCAGATTTTATTAGAGATCTTTTATTAGAAAAATTTGGAAGGAATAAAATCTATGATTAATATGCATATTTTATCATTTTTGTTTTCATCTATTTAGACCTTAGATTTCCATTTGGTCAGTTCCTTGAAGAGGCCCAGGCCACATCTAGCCTGCAGTTACCTTCTTCTTTAGATCTGGCATCATGGCACAGTCTGACAGTACTCTCCAGTACCCAAATAGTTGTTTAGCATTCTCTGAAAAACACAAGCATATCCTTGGCCCCAAGTTAGTGGTGGACTGACTTCATTTCTTAGTCTGGTATGGAAATATCTCTTATGGATCTTCTTCAGCCCTTTTTCTCCCCTGGTTTGTCTTTACGTTGCTGTAAAAGTTTAAAATTTAACAGTATACTTGTGAAGTTGGCAGGATTGATTCTCCTTTTGCTTTAACAGAACTTTGATGGCATGGTGTGATTTTAGAAGAGGAAGCTATGCTTTTTTTTTTTTTTTTTCTTTTTAACTTTTAACTTATCTGAAAGATAATGACAGTCAACAGCACCAGAGAAATTAGTCCAAAAAAAAAAAAAAGAACTGACAGAGCGCTGCGGAAGGCTGAGGCAGGACAACTGCTAAGTTCAAGCGCAAAGTGGGTGGTTTAATGACTTAGGGAGACTCCGTTTCAAGAACCAGTCGGGGATGGGGGCTGGAGATGGAGCTCAGTGTGAAGGCCCTGGGTTCAATCCCCAGGAAAGCAAAGAAAGAAAAACAAAGACTTGAGGAGAATGTGAAGTTAGCGCCCAATTTGCGAACAGTGCTGAGGGCCTTTAAGGTTCTTGGAAGCTTGCTCTTCTTTCCGACTGGCTTTCCCACTGGAAAACTGAGCAGCAACTTAAGGAAGCCACATCTCCAGGCAGAACAGAAAGAACATTTTGTACAGCAAATCAAGACAAAAATTTCAAACTAAAAAGAGATTTCATCACAAGATCTAGATTCGGAAGGGAACTTTGCCGCCCACCACCTTTCGAGTGATTTCAAAATCTCAAGTATTCTCTACACCAAAGGCAAAGAATGAGAACAGAGAGCCTTTTAAGTAATTTTCAAATACATCAAAAGCCTTAAAACGTGGTTCTGCGCTTTCCAAGATTTGACAGCTAGGATATTTGAATTTTAATTATATGAAAATTAACACCAGTTATGCTGATGTGTCTAAATACAAAGGAATGATGTTTTTAAAGTGGATTTTGTGATCTTATAGCTGTAGCCAGCCAAGTACAAAATGAGGGAATTGGCAACTTTTCTCTTCTAAGGCACCCATCATTCAGAATTTTCAGACTTGGGAGTTTTCTAAGAAAGTGTGATCTGATTTCATCTTCTATGTAAATGTGTGCCTCTCGAATGCTCAGTTTTCATTCTGCTAAATTTTTGTGCATTCCCAGTGAGGTTAATTTTATTATAAATGACTAATATGCAGAAACCAGTTTATTTGGGGGAGTTTCTTGCTAAACTTTTTAAAATGTGTTATGGTCTCAATAAGGAACTCAATGAAATACATTCTACACTTACTGTCCCTATGTATTTTAACTTTTTTGTGTGTTCAGAGTGGGACACGCTATGTATTTCAGGCTAGATATGGGCTCACCATGTAGCCCCATCTGGCCTCAAGTTCATGGTGAGCCTCTTGCCTCAGCCTCCTCAGTGCTGGGGTCACAAGTATGTGCCACCAAGCCTGGCTTATTTCAACTTTTAGCAAAAAAAAATTTCTGACAAACTGAAAACAGATTGATGGTCTACGAGTTTCAAGGTAGAGGAGAAACAATTGCCTAATATGGTCACACACATCAGTCAGTTAATGGCTGGGTGCCAAGGACAGGAATGACGTTCAAGAACTAGAAAAACCCCCCGCCTCACCCCAACTCCTGATCCCCAAACAGAATTTAGAAAGTGTGGAATCCTCTTGGGTTTGGGAAGGGAACCTTACTTGATTAGAACCGAAGCGAAAACCTTGTCTTTCAAAAGTGCAGTTCACATGCATACACGTACACACACGGTCCTATTCCAGAAATACACTCGGCAGCTGGTCTGTCCCTCCGTCCCCAAGACCCCTACCCTTGGAGCAGCCAGCCACGCATGTCCAATCACAAAGCACTACTGACATCACTAAGATCGGATTGGGCCTTAATCTATGATCTTCAGCTGGCCCGAAATGCGAGGGCCTGGTCCTCCCAGTCGGACAAGCATGTTCATAAAACCAAGGACTGCAGAAATTTTGGGTTGGGTGCTGCGCAGGAACTTGGAGGAGGCAGCTCTTTCTTGTAGAGCCTGTGCTGCTACACCCCTTCAAGCTGTTTGCAATACGGTCCTGCAGAAAGACAAGGCAGAACCAGCTTAAACCAGTCAAGGCCACCCAGCCTCCCTTCTAGGGTCCTCGACTAAGGTGTGCTTGCAGGACCTAAACTGCGCATGCTCAGGAAGGCGCTCTCCTCCGCGAGGCGCTTCCAATGCAAAGGCGCCTAAGTCTTCCCAGGAACACACCCTTGCACCCTCTTCACGGAGAACCTGTTCAGAAGCTGGCCGAGCCTCCTTCATGCGAGCAGCAAGCGCTAAGCCTTCCTTCGCCCAGCCCTCCTGGCTGTGATGGCGGTGGGCTCTCACCAAAACGCACCAAAGGCATCCTCCAGTCCCGCGCTGCCGCCAGTTCTGTGCGAGCTATGTACACAGCTATCACACACAACACATTTCGTGATCAACAGGGCCTCCCATCCGGCTTCCTTCAAAATGCTTCCTAGAGTTTTCTCTGCTACTTAGATGCTAAGTCCACAAGCACTTATCCAGTCCTTTGATCTGGTCAGTCAAACTTGCCCACTCCAGTAAGTGCTCATGGTTTAAATCAACATGAAATTGACATTAACTTTTGAGGATTTAAACATTGAATATTTATCAAAACACTAAGCAAACAAAAAGCAAAAGTGAAAGGGCTTAAGGGAAGAAAAGGTGCCTAGAAATAGTTAATTTTTCTATACAGCATAATATGTAGAATGTGACACCGTGAGAGTACTGCTTTTCAGGTACAAAAGCTCTTCCTGGGAATTCAAGCGCTGGCCTCCGGCAGAATGCTGCCACCAACTCCTACCGTACAGCTACGGGGCTGGACGTGAAGAAACTAAGAACGGAACCCCGGACATCAGAGCATGAGCACGCTTAGGAGATGAGAAGGCGCGGGGCCTCAGTGCGCACAGCTTCCAGACCTCACGGTCTCAAAAGCCTTGGACTTAGGATCACCGCTCCACAAACATGAAAACTCAAGTTCTGCTACTGTGGGATCTGCCTAGCATTTTTCCACATTTCTGAAAATAAAAATATGTCTAAACAATTTAAAATTTTTTAACTTTCAGTGAAGAAAAAAAGTCAGTTTAATGAGACTAGTGATATTCTGGCAGACACGAAGTAAAACGTAGCAAAATAAGTGGTCTGTTAGCCTTAGCACGTCTACTCAAACTTCAATATTCAGGAAGCTGCTGGGAAGAGGAGCACGGGGAGAGGGAAAGGAACAGAGAAAGAGAGGAGAAGGAAGGGGAGGGAAGGAAGGAGGGAGGGAGGGAAGGACAGAGGGAGGGAAGGAGGGAGGGAGGGAGGGAGGGAAGGAAGCATCCAGAGACCCAGAGAGGAGGAGAACCGGAAGGCTCAGAAATAAAGGGCAGGGGACGCATGGAGCGTGCTGACACATGCAGACCAGGAACTTGCCGCAAGCAGAGCCACGGTGCCGTAAAGGCTCCTGCACCGCACACAGCACAGCTCACAGACCAGGCGAGCGCGCAGTTGCGCCTAGCACGGCATGATGCCAAGAAGCAGCAACGCCACCAGCTTGGGTACCCTGCGTGTTTCTCTCGCTGCCTGCCACATTCCCTGGGAGCAGCCTCCTCAGGCACTCCCCCTCATTTTGAGCCCAGCATGGGGACTGGCCCGGACTACCCAGGTTGGGGGAGCGCACCCTGAGGTGTGCGAGGTGTCACCTAGGGACGCACTCCTCGAAGCCCATCACAACCGTCTGCCACTGACTGCTTCGCAACAGTGCCCCCAATGCTGTCTAGTGACAGGCAGCTCTTGGTCAACACACAAGGAGCAAGAAAAGAGAATCAGCCTTCGGAGTGAGACTCTTTTAATAATTACATTTGTTTCCTAAGAACAATAAATACAGAAACTGCAAGCAGTGTATGTAACAGTAACATTTCTTTAGAAAGCACTTGTATACAACTTAACAAGCAAACAACATTTTTGGAAATTAGCACTAGGAAAAGCTACACAACAGAAGAGAATTACTACTGCAATGAAAGGTCATTTCTTCTTGACCCCAAGTGTGGAGGGTCCCACTCCAGGCAGCCCAGTGCGGCACGGGGCAGGGCCGGAGGCAGCTCAGCTTCGGGCAGCAGCAGTCTGAGGCTGCTCAGATTGGAGCTGTTTGCCCAGGTACTCCCTAGAAGACAGGAATGCACAGCAAGTTAGAGCCTCGGCGACAAGATGTGCCATCAAGATGAAAAAAGTACTAACAAAGTGGCCCGGAACACACAGCTTTGCCAAGTTTCAGAAACGCCTGCGCGCTGTGTGCAGTCTGCCCGTGTTCCATGCACAAGCATCGTGACACACACACACACACACACTGGGAACTTGCACTCACACAGGTGGGACACACATCACAGGCAGCCTCAGGCTGGCTTCCAGAAGGTCTTGTGCATTACTGCACAGAACGCCATTATGATTCCAAGTGGTCACAAGTGTGAAAAACTTCCTGGTGCGAACGTGTGCGTGCACGCCCACACACACACACACACACAGAGCCTGGGGTGGACACAGAGCACACAATGATACAGCATGGCCGTCTCATCAAGGAGTACAACGCTAACCAGGGCTGCAGTCACAGACTCTGCGGCCCCCACAAGCAGGCTGGGCAAGGGTCCCAGAGAGAGGAGCAGTGTGCTAACCTCTCAGGGGGCACCAGAGCAGCTTCCAAAAGGCGCGATCCCAATATCACCTGCGAGGGGCCCGCAGTTCCAGACTGCCCACAGGACAGCTGTGAAGCCCAGCACCGCAAGGGGTCGGTGTCCTCTGCTCAGTGAAGCAGCAGGCGAGCTCAGGCCTGCCAGCCCTGGCCCTCCAGGTGGCCCCACGGAAGCCACCCTCGGGCCCCCAGAGTCTGCCAGGGAAGCAGGTCTGCCTCTCCAGACAGAGCCTTACCGAAAGGGAGACGGGCAGTCCACGCGCTTCGCCCACCACGCTACCTTGTGCCAGCAGAACTGCTCAACGTGACAAAGACAGAAAGTGAGGCACACAGCAAAGGCAGGTGCCACGCAGTGCTCAAGGGCAGGGGACAGGACATCTGCAGCCAGGGTATGTGAGGTGTCAAGGAGCCCTCCTCCCAGAGGCTGAATAAGGAGAACGACGATTCCAAGCACCGAGCGAGAGACTGGCCACAACGCCCGCGACCTCTTCGTCTCTGCAGGACACCTCCGCAGCTGACCCGCTCATTCCGAAGGTTACGCTGCAGTGTGCGACATGCCTGCATTACCAGCAGCTGTCCTGATACACACAATTATGCCCTCTGTTAAGGGTTCAAGAGGAGACTTTTAAATAAATTAACCTTTATCCACACTACAATAAAAACATAACTTACAGTTCACTCAAGAGGTACCTGATTTGGATCAAGAATTCAGAGGAGTTTGACATTAAATCTTTGCTTCTAGGGCCAGGAAGATAGCTCAGTAGAATAAGTGCCTGCCCTGTAAGTGCAAGATGTTGAGTTCAATCCCCAGTACCACAAAAAGAAAAAAAGGAAGAAAGAAAGAGAGAGA
>PVJA010025783.1:0-30371 GCA_004027025.1 Myocastor coypus
AAAAAAAAAAAAAAAAAAAAAAAAAGAGGCAAGTGCCAGCCCTGCCCCCTTGGAATACTAAAACAACAATTGAGACTGGGCATATTGGTGCGCGCTTGTAATCCCAGCTCTTGGGAGGCTATAAACAGGCCGATCACTCTGTGTCCGATCCAGTAGTGAAACCCTGAACACCCTGTAGACCCTTCTCTAAATTTAAAAAAAGAGAAAGAGTCTGCTAGAATAAATTGGCTTCATTCACCTTAGACATTAAAATTCTTATGCATACCTGATAGTTTGGTTTTCTGCTTTTCTGACTCCCAATATTGGGCTATTTGACCATTTATAAAATCCCACATTGTTTACTTTGGGAGTATGTTCAAAGACCTATATAAGCCACACAGAGGGGCAAAAACTCCTCTGGTAACTCATTTGTCACCCTTGACTATAACAGGAGATGAAACTTTAACGAGGCTTAGATGCGAACACGATGCCGGGTTGCTCCCTTTGTCCACTTGAGTTCTTCAGCAAGTAATAAATAACTACAAAGCCCCTCTCAAAGGAAGCATATGTGTCATATGGTACCTGTTATTTATCTTTTCACTTATCTCAAGTGATACGAGAGTTGTTCAAACTTGAGCAAGTTCTTAAACCATGCCATAGTTAGGGGTTAGGCGAAGCCCATCAGTTGATGAATAACATTAGTACAAGTGCAAAAAGACACTCATTCAGCAAGCATTTTATTTTAGGTAGGCATATATTTATATAATTCTAGGCATTGAAAAGCTTCAAGAGTAGCTCACAGGTTAAAACAATTGTATAAATGGAGACACAGACTCAGAGATTGAATAACTTATTCAAGATCAATTGGTTAATAAGTGGTAAGGCTAACGTTGGATTCTTGGACAACGTGACCTCTTAAACACTGCATCATCAGCCTTCCTCCCACCACATTCAGGAATCATGTCCAAATCAGCATAAATAGGGTTTGGAGAATTATGAGGAAAGATTAAGAAGCTTTGCTTTACTTTGAAGAAACAAATATAGTTTATATTGGTGCTAAGTTTGGATCTTGATTCTCCTATAAAGACCTGTGTGTTGTAGGCTTTATCAACATAGATGTGCTGTTAAAAGGTTGCAAAATGTTTGAAACACAAGGCCTCCTGGGAGACTTGAGGCACTTTTGGCACTGTAGACTCTTCTGGAAAGGGACAATGGGACCCTGGCTACTTCTTGTTTTTTGGTTCCTGGGTATGAGGCAAGTCTTTTTTTCTATCACATATCCCCATGATGCTGTGCCTGTCCCCTACCAGAGTCCCTTAACAGCAGTGGGGTGACCAGACTGTAAACTGGAACCTCGAAACACATGAGTCTGTTTATACCTTGATGGTGCCAGGCATTTGTTTGAGTGACAAAAACTGATTAACCCTTCAAGTGAGACTGGAAGAAAACCTCTAAGTCAGCTTCAGGAAAAGTCATGAAAGTGTGGCTTGACTTCTCTATAAGAGCAGAAGCAACTTAGAAGGGGACTGGTCTTGGTGAAACTCTGTGGCTGACTTCTTTGTGACAAAACCCAGTTTTTATGGAAAGATTAATAATTCACAATAAAAGAGCATAATGCTCACCAGTCAGGAAACTTGATTGAAGAGCTTCTCGTGCCCTATAAGAAGCTGTGCCATCTTAACAAAGTTACTTCTTCAGCCATACCATATGATCTGTGGACTGGAATTAGCTCCTAGCCCCTAAAGATAGCAAATGGCTACTCTGTGTAAAATGTGGCTGTTTCTGAGGAGACGTGAACTGCAGCGTATAGATCTGAATCAAAGGTGCCTTCCTCCCATTACCATGTGTGTATTCAGTCTCCTCTTTTCCCTTGGCCTTGCAAGGAATCTGCCCCAATTTGCTTCACATTCTTAAATCTCTAATGAAAATCTTCTTTACTATTTTTATATAAATTCTTCAGTTCAAGTTAAATGTGTAAGCTCTCCTGCCATTTGGTGTGATTTCACATGGGTTTTATAGTGTCTTAAGTCACTCTGGTTAATACTCAAATAATCACTCAGATTAGCAAAATGAAATCCTTGATGTTTGTGTCAGGCTTTGGGATTAATTATCATTTAAACCTTTCATAATCTAACCCATACCAAGGGATTAACCTGGACTGTTAGGAATTGTCTTATACCAATTATGGCAGTTTGTGTTTTATTGATTTGTGTGAAGAGAAAATTTTGTATAATTTTAAAAGAATTAAAAATATTTTAGGATTTTCTATGCTGTACCTAAAGAATAGCCCATGAAAGAAACATGATTATATACCAAACACAAAAAGAAACCTCTCAGGAATATTTTTAACATTAAATATTAAAAGTAATATTTAATATTTAAATTGAACATTTACATTTTTTGAAAGTTTAATTTTTTAAAAAAATAAGTGTATTGGGTTGTTATGGGGTCTCAGTATGCAGCTCAGACTCTTAGTGATTACCCCATTTTCAGCCTCACTAGCATTGAGATTACTGGCATACACCACTACACCTGGACTCTGGCCGACTCAGTCCACCCTGGGAGCAGGTTGGCACAGCATGTGGTGCTAGGGATCAAAGCACAACCCTGCACTTGCCTATGCAGGTTCTTTGGCCTACTGGGCTAGCTCACCAGCCCCCTAAAGTGTAAATTATTTGTAAGTTGTGCTCTCTTTTGGTTGGTTACTTGCAACAAAACTTCCATCTATAACTCAGATTGAGAACCTCAAATAATTTTATGGGTGCAGGGTGCATCAAGACAAATTAGTTCATTTTTGACTACAGTTATAAAAGGTTGAACTTTTCTTGGGTGGAAGAATGCCTGTTCTGTGGTCACAGGGGATGTCTCCTTCATAGCAATGCATTTTCAAAGCTGTAGAGGCCTCTGTCCAGAAGTAACAGCTGAGGCATGTGTAGATCTCCTGCCCAAGGGGACACCTTGTCCCCTTGACTCTACACTATTGTGTGGACTGCAGCCATCTCTGAGTCACCTGTTGTGGACCAGCCCCTCAGTTCCTGTCCGGTAGCTTCTTAGTCCTCATGCAGTCTTTGTGAGTTAACATTCAGCTCTTACTCTTTTAGATCCTATCTAAACCTGGTTGGGGGAAAATAGCCATGTAATTTTCTGTTGATCAAAAGAGTTTTGTTGACATTGGAAATGTCCTTTATAGTATTTAATGCCAATAATCATTTCTCTTTGTTTTTATTTTTTGTCACACTCAATTATGTTTTTCTATGAAAAAAAATTATAAAATGATTATTAGGATCATTAGATTTTCTAACAGCATCTGTAAGATTTGACCCTAAAACTGTTCTTTTGATTTCATTGGATACTTAGTGTCCAGCTTGTGGTGCATACTCTGCCGTTTTCTCTTTTTGTTTCCTGCACAGACCTTATTATACGATGGTCAGTTTTGTCTCAATTAGAAGGAAGGAAAACGTCCCTTGTTTGTGATCCTGCAGAATTGGCACCATTGGGAAACGCGATACCTTTAGTGAGAAATCGGGCATAAATAAGGCAATGAAAATTCCATATGTTGTTAAGGCAGCAATTTGCCCTGCTCGTGACCCCTTGCAAGCTGGCTCTTTTACAATTGGGAGCCTCACTGAGTGAGCTGTAACGCAATTGATCCCAGGTATATGAGACACGGCACACTGCTCCCTTCATTGATTTATTCCTGGCCTATTCTCCACATTTCCCCATTTAGCTGATCAATTAATCTCTGATAGAACTCATGGGCAGTCATTGAAAACAGTGCAGCAGATGATATTTCTGCAGTTCCTCAGCAAAGGTGGTGATGGAGTTCCTTGAGGGCATGAAAACAAAGAGGCATTCATTATTCGCACAGGTATCCAAGAAGCCTTCTCAGAGAGAATAAGGTGTGAAGAGGAGATGACTAAAAGCACCATGATAGTAAGGTTTGTGCTAGCACTGTCCCTCTCATAGGACTGTCCCCTAGCAAAGTGCCTGGGATTAGGGGGAGGTCCTTTGTAGACTAAATGAAGAAAATGCAATTGCAACTGTGATGGTAGCAGTATAGCTTAAGTTAGCTGGGAAGCACGGACTGTCTGCCCCTCTCCTAAATTCAGAAACTATGTATTGTGTTAAAAGACTGGGATATAAAATACAAAACTCTATGGACAAGAAGCAAAAAATAATTGGAACAAATGGTGGCAGATAAAAAAGAGGGAGAGCTTCGGTGTCAGACAGATATGTATTCAGCTCTCTGTCCTACAGACTGCATGACTTTGATGTTCTTCAACTTCCCTGTATTTCCATTTCTCCGTTTGGAAAATTAGATAACAATGCTTATTTCATGAGGCCTTTTGAGAATTAAATAATATAATACATACACTGTGAAGGAAAAAGAGCATGAAGCAGCCTGCTATGTTTGGAAAACTATAAGTAGTTCAATTGAGCTGGAGCATCGGATGCCCGTGGGAGAGATACAGGAGCTGAAACCAGAGAGAGAAGGAACAGCTAGGTCACAGAGAGCCTTGGGTGCCGAGCTAATGGGTTTGAACTTCATCCCGAAACCTTTGGGATATCATTAAAGTGGCTTAAGCAGGAGAGAGGACTTGCATGATCACATTTGCATTTCATGACCTTGACTCTGGCAGAGTGACATGGGCTGGAAAAAGCTGGCTCTCAATATTTCCTGCTTGTTCTACAAGTAACTTCTTACACTTACTCACCAGTCTCACAGAACTTTGTGCACAGGACAGGCCGAACTGCCTTGGTCTGGCTTGTGATGCTCTGTTTCCTCTTCCTAGGGCATGCTCTTCCCCACTAGTGTATTAGTAAGTGCTGTCTTCAAGATAAATGGCAGAAAACCCAACTGGCTCAAGTCATCAGAGCAGCATCTCTGATCAGAAGGAGTTCCCTGCCCAGTGGTATCCATGAACCAAGGCAGTCATGAGATCAATCTCTCCTCTGTTCTTAGGCAGGCGCCCAATCCATGTTGGCAAAGGGAAAGAGAAGCACTTGCCCAGACCTGCATCTCAGGCACCCAGTCATGTCTCTGAAAAGTGGGCACCTCACAGTAATAGTCCTGCTATTGGCTCCGGTAGTGTTACGGCACACTCTGAATCTACAAATTCCCTGGCTCTCCCTACAAAGGTGTGCTGTGTTTTCACCAGAAGGTGTGAGGAAGGGGAGCCATACTGAAGTCAGTTCCTGCCAAACTGCAAAGGGGACTTGGAGGGGCAGAGAGAGGTGCTGAAGAAGCCACGATATACTTTCTAGAAATGGGGACTGAATGTAGCATGGAGAACTTGAATTTCAGTTACACGTGTACCTGCCTTGAGCCTTCAGTGTCAGTGTGTTTGATGCTTCTTCCAGGAGATCTTACATTACTGCATTACTGACCAAGACCAGTATAGGCAGACCCTGTTCATGCCAACAGTAACGGCACACACAGACCATCACAGCAGCACTGCTGTCACCATTTCTTCATGCGTATTCCCTGGAACACCAGGGCGTCGGGGCATCAGGGCCTCTGGCTTGTTCACCTGCACATCTCTACTGCCTGCCAGGAAACTTGATACTTATTGTGGAGATGGAATGTTAAGTAGTCCTTGGAGAAAGGAACCAATTTATAATAAGATAAAACAGCAATGATTGGTCATAACAGGACACATGTTTGACTAACATCAGGAGGGGAGACTCTTCAGTATTAGAGGCCTCTCTTCACTCAGGATGAATGAAAAAGAGAGGCCTGTGACTGCGGTGCCTCGGTCATGAGCTTGCTTCACTCCATAAACCAAGTTGGATGAGAACTAAAGCAAACTCAGTGGTTAGGTTCAATGTTGAGCTTATGGAGACATTTGAACTGGCTCTTGGCCAGTTTGGTTTGTAACCAGAATTGTGAAGATAATTGAGTTCCTGAACTGAGGTGCTGCTGTATCCTTGAGAAGGAGGATTGTACCCTGGTTTCTAGCTC
The DNA here is from genome assembly GCA_004027025.1 of Myocastor coypus. Taxonomy (NCBI): domain Eukaryota; kingdom Metazoa; phylum Chordata; class Mammalia; order Rodentia; family Myocastoridae; genus Myocastor; species Myocastor coypus. The sequence goes on from PVJA010025783.1 coordinate 5,942, forward strand.
AATTGCCATAAAGGTTGGAGAGGAAGACAAAGAGTTCACACTGGCAAATGAGGTTCCGGAAGCATTTCCTTTGAAGAGTCCATCAGCCAGGGAGTGTCAAGGGGAGCCTTGCAAGAGAATGAGAAAGCCAGGGCAGTATTTAAGGATGAGATCTGTCCAGGAGTCTCTATATTTCATTAAATGTCCTTTCAGCCAATGCTGGACTTTATATCTTAGATTCCATAGTAGTGGGCTGGGAATTATTGATATTTAACTATAGTGCTATATATCAATGCCTAAATGCCACCAGTAATATCAGGGCTGCAGTCAAATGGGACTGCCAGTTTAATACAGTTTTAAATAGGAAAAAAGACATACATTTCAAGTTAATTAGCAGTATAAGGCCCCTGCCCCTAGCGAACAGTTTAGTTCTTCCTTACCAAACAACAATTAACAGTCTGCTTACAATGGAAGATGATTTTTAGGGCCTAGAACCGCACTGTAGTCCATATGAGATCAATCTAGGTATGCTTCAGGCAAGGATCTATTATAATTTTTAAATTACTGCCCTATTACCTTTCCCTTACCTCACTTTGTGTGTGTGTGTATGTGTGTGACAGAGAGAGAGAGAGAGAGAGAGAGAGAGAGAGAGAATCTATACAAAGAAGTTCCCTTTATACACAGAACTAGCTTCCTCTGTAATGCTGTGTAGTTCCTCCATAGCACTTAAGGAACAATAAAGAAAATAACTGAGAGTGTCTGCAGTATAGAAGAGCAAAATCAATGGTCCTAAAGGTGGGCATTGTTATTTGTACCTAGGAAAAATTGTCTCAGAGAAAGTCAGGAACCTGTCTTGTGCCACACAGCTGATCAAAATGGTAAAATTGAATATTGGCATAGATGTGCTACGTAAAGATTCCAACCATGACATAGCATCAATCGCTTCATAGAAAAAGATAATGAAAAGACCAGCATGGCAGTGGGAAGGGATGGCTGTGCAGGGAACCAGTGTTGCCGGGGACGTGCGGACAAGTTAGCCACAACAGGACAGAGTGCCCTTGCTACTGGGATCTCGGATCAGCTCTGACAGTGTGCACTGTAGCCAGGAGTGGCATTTAAGCCACAAAAGCACCTTTTCTGCCCATTAGTACCACAGCCTGGCAGCAAAAGCACTGCCTGGCATGTCTCCCTAACCATAGTTTCTTCCAGCCCAGGCTGCAATGGGATGGCAAATAAATTTGACTCTGCCATTTTCAAAGATTCTCAGGCAAACTTCTGTTTTCTCAGTTTTTATCACCTCAGTTTTATCTCTAGGTTCTCTCTGCCCTTTACTTTGCCCTGTATAGTTTTGGGTCTCATACAAGAGAAGTTGTGCAGTATCTCTGCTTGTGTGTCTAACTTAGTTTACTTAACAGTGCAGCAGGTGGCATAGTCAGAGCTATACAGCATGTCTGGCAGATAACATGTTTTCTTTGTTTCCTTTATTTCTTTTCTTTTGCTTCTCTATTATATATTCCTTATCTTTGCTTTCTTGCATCCTCCATCTCTCTCTGTTTCCTGTCAGCCCTCCGTGATCTCTTTAAGGCTAAGCAACCCTGTTTTCAGAAATTCTACCCTCATCGTTCTGTTGACTCATGGCAGATGTCGTGTTAACCCTATGACTGGTGTTGTAGGGTTACCCTGGCTTGGTAGCGTTTAGCAGGTTTGTGTAATATGTGTTCAGTGACTGGTTCCCCATCTGTGGCTCTTCCTGCCCGCTCTTCTCTCCAGGTGCCCAGAGTCCATGGCCTCTTGTGCTTCTGTGTGGAGTGCATGTTCATGGCAGGGTCAATACGCACATCTCTGCCAGGAGCTCCAGGCCTCCCTGGCCTTCAGTCCCATGCTGCGCTCTCACCTTGAGCTGCTCTAGATTGATGTATGGCGGATGATGCAGCTTAGGCTGAAGTAGCCACTGTCCTGAGTGCTGCTCCTGCTCCTGGTGTACTCTTCTCCCCTCCCCCACTTCCCTGGACCTAGAAGGCCACGTGGAAGGCCCAGCCAGGAACAGAAACTGGCTTCCTCTCTCATCACTACAAGTCCATTTTGCTTTATGAATTCTCATGTTAGCAATGCCAATAGAAAAGAAGCTGGGCTGACTCTGTTTTCTTGTTTGAGTATGGGGACTAGGCCCAAAAAATAAAATAGTAATTTATTAACTATTAAATGAAAAGCTAATGCGGACAACTCATGTCATCATGGTTCCAGCTTTCTGGAGGAGCAGGAAGTGGACCAATCTGTTTTGTTTGACTCTGGAAGTTTCACAACTGAGTGCTTGGGAACATGTATTTACTTTTCCCTTGTGCTATGTAGCCTGATACAGTTCACTTTGGTAGACCGTTAGACACACACTGTGACTAACAGTGCAGTATTACAAAAGCACGTTCCTGCCACAGCCTCTTCTAAGCTGGGAATCTGCAGCAAGCACTATCCTTTACCTAATAATAATCTTCGAATCAACTTCCTTTCTTTCTTATTTTAGAAATCCAGAGGAATGTATAGCTTTAAAGGACCAGAAATTAGTCAAATGTTGTTCTTTTTTAATAGCATTGTCATTATCATTATTGATGTTATAGTGTCATCATCATTATAGTTATTAGTGTTACATTTTAATTGGAGGAGAAATGATCCAATAAATGTATTCTATTAATATTTAACTACTGGCTATGAAGAAAACCAATATATAATAAAATATAAACTGAATGTGCCATGACAGACTGAAAACTATTCTTTTAAAAAATTCTTTTCTGGCAGGAGAGACACTTTTGAAATCTCCAAGAAACAGGTCATTTGGAAATACCTAAGGGTAGATCTTTTATGAGAGAACTTAAATATCTGATATCTTCTGTGGAAGGAAATAAAATGAAATTGCTTTGAGTACTACCTTGCAGAAATAAACTGGTCTTTCCTTGGGCCTGAAACATCAGGGAGAAAATGGTACCAGTTCTTTCTGAGCCCATTGCAGCACTGATGTGTAGTATTTTAAAGGAATCTGATTTATAGTGATGAGTTATTAAGGAGAAATTGAAAGTTTCCCAACCCGGGGGTTTTTACATGCAAAATTTAAGGAGCCCATTATAGTCCATTAGTTTAAAAGGTAAACTTATTAAATCCTTCATGATAAAATGGCTATTTCTGATTTTATGGTAAAATTAAAAAGGCATGGGTGGCCTTTTAAGACCTGGTATAGTACACTTCCTGGCTGCCCTGGAAGCTGAAGGAAGCCAATGTTTAATGCAATGATTTAAGGGTGATTTAAATTGGTTCTTCTACAGACAGAGCCAGAGAGAGAGGAGATACCCCAGGGATGCTGAATTTGTGCAATGGTGTAAATGGGATTTAAAATTAAGTGGCATACATGTTAAAAGGAACGACAGTTACAGGCCACTGTTTCTGTTGACCTTAATTAGGAGCCAACAGCTGAGCAGCAAGGCCCTGGACTGCAGGTGGCAGGAGTTTCCCTGCAGGCTGCTGGCTCTGCTCTAAAGTCAAGCAGACCCAAGAATGTGGATTCATATTCTGCCCTGGCTTTACCTCATGTACATTTATTCTTCACGTTGGTCAGTAACTAAGTGTAAATCATGGAGCTGTGACTGTGAAGGAAAAAAGATTTCTCTACTAAAACGTTGTCAAGTTTTTCTAACAAATGAGCCAGTGAACCCAGTATGTAAAAGGTCTGGTCAAAATTTATCCATGCTGGTGGTGAATAGGCTCCAGGGCCTGACTCTGAACTAGGGTTTCAGTTCCCCTTTGCTGTGGAACAGTAGGTTACACAGTGTAAGGTATCATGAATAGCAAAGTGTACAGATTTTACAAAGGAGTCATCAAAAGCTAGGGAAGTTAAAAGGTGGTCTTAACGAAGCACCGAAGACCATGGAAAGATCTCTCAGCACCAGACTACGAGCAGTTTCCTGCTCTTAGAAAGGCTATCACAGATGGAGAACAGATTTTTTTTTTTATTGTTTCCTTGGAGGAGTCACTGCATATCTTCTCAGCTTTTTCACCTATAAACCAGAAGTGATAAAAGTCCCTATGTCACATGACCCTTGTGAGGATTGATTAAAGCACATAGAGCCAAGGACAGTGCTGATACTAGTGGAAATTGTTCCCCAAATATTTTTCTTATCTTTACCAATGCTGTTCTCCTCTGACAATATTGAGGAACTCCCATTAGGATATACAGACCTATCATGGACTATCAGAGTGGGATTTACCCTGGAAGGAGGCCACGTGCAAGAGTTACAGCCAGGACCACATATGAACTTCCATCTTTAGGCAATCTACTTTGCTTAGCATTTTTATATATTCCTTGATTTTGCAAGTAAAAAAAAAAACTGATTATTAATGGAAATGGCACGCAGACAAATTTAAATATCATTTGATACATTTACCCCAAAATAGTTACACTTACAATCATTGAGACTTTCAGCCATTTTTCATATATATATATATATTATTTATTTCTATTTGAAATCCTATTAAAATAGGAATATGCTTAGGGAAGATGACTGAAAGCCTGGATTTTCTTATAATATTGTAGTGGAACCTTTCCACTTTATGATATGTGTTTTATCCTGCTACTTCATAGGTTGGATAATAAGGACAGTGTCTGTTACTGGTGGTGAAACTAGCAACACTACGTAAAGTTAAAGCACTATACGTCCCAGTTAATGTCCTCTGGTCATTGTTGAATGTGACATAGGATATTCACTGAGCATAAATTCTATGGCTGCCCTGTGCCTAGGGAGGTCCTGCCACAAGTACAATAGGGACCACAGGTGCCAACTCCTCCTGGTTGCCTCAGTGCCCTTTAAGCAGCAGTATTCTTCATCTGTGCTTGCTTATTTTAGGAAAGATGGGTGGGTGCTGCAATCATGGGCATTTCTTAGCAGTCTCTCTGAGCTTCACCTCTGTTCACTGAGACAGTGAAAAATACTGCAGTGGAGCTATGAGATACACAGGAAGTTTGCATATTCATTTTTCCAGACATAACTTTGCTTCATAGTATATGGATCTGTAGTGATCCCTTAGCTGGGGCATTTTATTGGTTCCGAATTTTCAGGCATAAATATCATTCCAAAGTCACACTAATGCCTCTGCCTGGGGTTTACATTATGTCGCATTATGAATCCAAATGTTGTAGCTCTTTTCCTTCTTCCCCGAACCCCAGCTGATTGGGGAGATTGGCTTACTCTTCCCCACAAGGAACTTCACCTTAATTATTTCAGCTCCTTCCGGGAAGTATATACTTATGCTCATTAAAACACCATCTCTCATGCTGTGATTTACATCCCTACACATACACATCTGGACCAGAAGCAGCTCAGTGGCGGCAGCTCCACCCCCAGTGCTATCAGGCTGAGTGATGTGCCTCCCACTGGGCTCTACTCTGTATTCCCAGTCTCTCAGGACTTTTCTCCTGAGAGTTCTGCTGTGCTTTATTCCAACTACTTAGCTCATGTTTCTTTATCATCAGTTTCCCAAAAGAAGAAAAGTAGCAGAATTATGCCCTTTCCACGTGGCTCTCAAATGGGGTTCTGGTTATGAAAGCAAATCCTGGCTATCGTTTGAAGACTGCTCTGTCCCCCTCAATCTCTTCTATCTTTCTTTAGAGGAATCACATTGGGGCGCACTGTGTATCATGTTCATGGTCTCCCCTTTTTTATTCTACTTAATATTTTGCTTCTCCCCCGTTAACCTTCCCTTTCTATGAATATAAACACAGGCAAGAAGATATGGGGGAGGCTCCACCCAGAAGTCTGTCTGCCAGACCCGTCAGGTGGGCAGCACACTGTTCTGCTTGTAGGTTTTACACACAGCTCTAATCATCTCTTACATTACGTTCTTAGATGAATGCTTAGAACCATAACTGCTGAATGAAAGATACACAGTAGATGCGTTTTGATTAGTAGCTCTACTTGATGCCAGTTGTATTGTTCCTGGTAGCATCTTACATAAATTCTGGGCTTTCTTGGGAGAGGAAGTATTGATTTTTATGGATCATCATAATACAACAGTGTGGCCTTAACAATGAAGACGCAGAATGCGTGTATCCTGGGTGCAACGCTTCCTCTGAGATGGTCGTGGACAGCAGTTACTGTTGAGATGCTTTAAAATTATAAAACTTACTCTTTCTCATTGAAACACTTATGAATAGCGAACCACTAAAGCTACCCAGTTTTAAGAGGTGGGCATTCACTTTGCCCACTTGTATGCCCATGCTTAATAAAGAAATAGATTGAATACAAGATATACAAATATAATTTACAAGATTGGCTTACGGTGGCCCCCACAGAGTCAGGGTGGATGAGTGCACAAGGACTGTCTAGTCATTGGCCAGCAAATAAACCTTTCCTCCCCTCATTTGGAGTATCAAGTATTTGTCTCCACAAGGAGAGAAGAGTAACTAAGACAGAATTTGGTACTGCCAGAGTCGGGTCGTTGCTGTGGCTATACCCGATCATGCGGATTACTCATGTTTGGAAATGGCTTACAGGAAGAGATAGGAAAGGTGTGGAAATGTTGCCTGCTTGCAAAGAGCTAGAACAGCTTCGGCTCTTCTGTAGGGGAGATTCTGGTCAGAGCTGAGGCTAGAAGGCTGATCGAAAGCCGGCCTGTAAAGACCAGGCTGGGGAGGTTTCTGCTGGAAAGGTTTATTTAGCTCATACTTACTGGAGGTTTTAGCTCACATTCAGCTGGCTCCAAGGCAGACTGGCACATGACAGAGGGCACCCTTCCATGGTGGTGGGCAGAGAGCAGGAGCCCTGGGAGAGCTAGCAGCTGCTCAAGATGCTAACTTCTCTTCATACCTTATGCTGAGATACAAATCACCTGCCCCAGGGGAGGGCAGCACCCATTTTCACAGCAATCAATTATAAATTCCAGAAGCAGCCCCATGACAGCATCAGGCTTTGGGGCTATGCACAAACCATAACAATCAGCAGACTGATTGGGTTGACCGCACTAATCCTGGTAGGCTGGATACAACATAAGGGAAAGAACGAGGCTTGTGATATCCTGCATGGAGTCAGATGATTATGAACTGAAACCTCCAGAAACTGTGAACTCAGTAAACCTTTCTTCCTTTAACTTTGGGCATCTGATATTTTGTTGGTAGCAACAAAGAAAGCAACTAAGACACTGCTCAGGAAACCAGTAGGGATAAGGAAGCATACTTTCATTTTCAGTGAGCATGTTCTGGCATAAAACATTGGGAAAACATCCATTTTTTTGAAAAGCATCCTGTCCAGGAGTAGTAACACTATTATGACTTCATTTTAGTTTTATAAAATAGAAAAAAAAAACTTTGAAATTTACCATAGATATAAGATGATGGATGGAGCTATAGGATTATATTTTAAATTTAGTATTACTGCATGAAGATTTTGTAAAAGTTGACCTAGTAAACGCCTAACCTTTTCCGATTTGAAAACTATCTTTAAAAAAAGAATTCAGCTTTAATTCCTCAAATTTCTTCTTTTATTTACTACTATTTTAAACTATTTTTTCCAGGATTGTTGTCATAAAGGACTACATAGTAAGTTATGTTAACATAAGATTATTACCGTTGAAAAGTGAGTAGGAAGGGTTAGTTTTAATTTGGTAAGAAATGGCATTGCTGTGCATTTTTCTTGCATGTGAATGAGGCTTTTTAAATTTTATTAAAAAGTTTCTTTTCACAAATATGTTCCAGCCACCCAGGTTTTAAGGCACATAATGGAGAGCCCGCAATCACAGGGATGTGTGATTTGAAAGGAATGCGGCTCACTGCTGTTACTCAGTGCTGCATTTTTATGTGTAGGAATTGATGTATGCCAAGAAAAAGGCAATTAAGGCTCTTATGCTTATTTTTCAAGGTGTATTAAGCTAGTGCAAGTTTTAACTATATGTGTACTTTAAGAATCTGAAAAGGGCCCCTTGGGAAATATTACCAGCTGAGCCCATTGGGCTAAATGAAGAGAATTCATTTTCATAAATAAATCTGAATTCCATTATTTTTCAAATTTACTTGTAGATTCAAGAAAAGGGTAAATATGCTAATAGAGGATAGAGAGAATGAACAAATGTGGTGGGAATTTTTTTGATGCAGTCAATACCAGCCCTGCTCTTTGTGGGAATATCCAAACATAGATATATTAAAAATTGAAGGTTTGTTTATTTGTTCATTCAACTAATGTTTGTTTTATATGGCACTATCTGAGGTATTTGAGTAGGAATTAAAGCGTACGCCATTACCAAAAAAATACCATTCACATCTATAGAAAGAAAAGCTGCTCTGTAGGTAATTGTGGATTCAAGTGGCAGTTTACGGCTATTGAGTGTTAACCATGTAGTGGATGATCACAAAGCCCTTTGCACCTCTTACTTTTTCTTCTTCATAAAACCTTATTAGTAGCTGGCATTGGTTTTTCCACTTGATACAGGAGGACACAGAAGAGTTAAGCATCTTACCCTACATCAAACTGCTGGGCATACAGTGCTCAGGCTCCATCTGAATCTAGACTCTACTCTGAGCCACTGTGTTCACTAACATAGGTAAATCTATATTTGTATCATTTGTTTATTAAAAATTCTTTATTTTACAAGCTGCTTGTGGAATTCTTTTGTAACAGTACTTCTATGTGGTCTGACTGCACTATGTGGGCACCTGACACATAGTGAAGGTGACCACAAAGCAAGAACACATAGTGAGGGTGACCACAAAGGAGAACACATAGTGAAGGTGACCACAAAGTGAGAATACATCCTGAGGGTGACCACAAAGCCAGAGCTCTCCATTACAGATCCAGCACCCATCTGCAGGGGTTAGCCCAAACTCAAGTCTTACGTCTAGGCAACAAAACTCAGTTAGCTACTAAAGGGCAGCACAGGTTATCAAAAACTGAGTATTTTTTTAATATACCCCAGGAATAAAGAGCATGTTTTTAAAGTGAAGTAGTTTTCAGAAGTTGATTCCATACCATTGTAGAGCACACAGGAAAGGAGTAAGTCATAACATTCAGGCCAGTGCACATGAGTAGAGAATAACTAAACTAATCGGATTTGAAAGTAAACCTCAGCAGAGGTAGTGATGTAGGATTTCAGCTACCCGCCACATGCTGCAAAGTTCTAGGCTTTGATGAATTTCTGACTTGGGCTAGAAGTATTTTACCTTCTCAGAAAGCAAAGGCAGCAATGAGGGAATCAGGACTGTACACTGAATTCTCAGCACCCCGAAGAATTGCTACTCATTTTCTTTTGTATTGCAGAAATGGCTTTGTGTTATCTCTTCAGGATGGAAACAGGACACCTCTGGATTTACTAAATCAGGGCAGCAGGGACAAGGGCAGAATATCTATGTACGTAGGAGACTGTGAGAGAGCCATGCAAAGACCTGGCTTCTGTGCTCAGAGGCACTCAGGCAGGCCTTGTAAATTGGTAAGATTTAAGAAGAGCACAAGCAGATAATAAATAAAGTCACATGGCAAGTTCAATAACAAAATCTGATTTTTGAGGGACATGAAATCTTGCTAGAAAGAATCACTCTTAACTAATACAAGAGAAGGGAAAATTTAAATGAATAGTATCAACAAACATGGAAGTCTATAAGGAACCAAAATGTACTGGAAGACCTATGAGTGAACCTCTTGTGCGTGTATACATTTGTGTGCATTTATTCCTGTGTGTGTGTGTGTGTGTGTGTGTGTGTGTGTGTGTGTGCATGTCTATGATACTGAGGACTGAATCCAGTCTCTTTTCTCTAAGCCTCCTCCACCTCTTTTTATTTATTTATTTATTTATTTATTTATTTATTTTGAGACAGGGTCCTTCTGAGTATGAATGGTGAATCCTGTCTAACTAGCTGTGCTTCAGAAAGCTTCCTTATATGAATTTGAGCTTGTTGGCCTATAAAATGTGGATGACTGTAGTCCTTCCTTCACAGGGTTCTCATGAACAGTAACTGAGATGTTCTGTAGTAAGCATTTCAGGAGGCCTAAGCCATGAAGGAAGTGCTCTTAAGAGCCTTGCTGCTGCTAGCACCTGTCTAAGAAGAAAAATGACGTATGACTTTCCAGCCTTGTGGAGAGTTCCTTGGCATGATGCAAATGGCAGCAGTAAGAGCAGTAGACAGCACTTATAGTGTCCCCTGTCTGTGGTTCCTACACTGAGAAAAAAGGAGTGATTATTGTAGGGGTGGATCAATGCCCTGAGACTGGCGAGGAGACAAAGCAAGCAGTATGTTGCTTCTAGCAGGTCACTGCTACTACTCTGGTTAAATTACATCCTCAGGACTGGATGTTACCCCAGAACCATTGTTCAGAATCTTTGAAGAAATCAAACATAGAATAACTAAAAGACCAGACATGGAAAACGTAGCCCTTGTTTTTATAAAGAAAAAAAATCTGAAAATAATAACAAAAGAAGCTTGAGGTTGCTGCCTAAGAAATTTGATAAAGAAGTAAACAGAAAAGAAAACATGATTAACATATAGCACAAGTTCTCTTTAAAAAAATCTTTGTTAATAGACAAGGGAAATGTATTAATCTTAAAATTTCCTTAACTCAGTCACATCAGAATTTCTTTAAAGTATGTGATTACTCCATTTATGACATTGCAGAGAGGATTACAAGGAAATTAGTGATTCTTATCTGGAACAGAAGAAATTATTCATGTCATTGTGTCACAGGTATACTCCACCCCCTGCCAAAGACATCTAACATAGAACTTTCCAGAACTTTAGCATGTTGTTCTACCTTTTAGAATTGCTCTGTATCTCATATTTAATTAGTGACATGAAAATAAGGCGTCAAGATTTTAGCACATGGATAACTTGAGCTAGGAAGGAAAAATAACTAGGAGTGTGTCCAACTCAAAATCCTAAATATTCTGTCTTCCAATTATCCTGGCAGAGTGGTTTAATTTAATAGGAATAAATATCAGTTTCAGGATTTTAGGATTAAATATCAATTTATCAAATTAGGAAGCCTAAAAGCAATTAGCATTAGAAGAAAAGGTTGGGAGAGTATTTGAAGAATAAGCTCAGAAAGTGTAAAGACTGTGCTAAGAGCTAAGACGGTCTAAGGCTGCCCATAAAAGCTGCTTTCCACAGAGCATGATAAGCTTTGCCGCATCTGCCCCATGCAGACTTCATCCTCAATGACTGTTCTGGATGCTCCTATTGAAGGAAAGAAACAAGTCAGAGTACCTGTTTAAAAAGTGGAGAGTGATCTAATAACCACTTTTTAAGAAAGACGGGGAATGCTCAGGCCTCAGGACTTACTTCAGGAAAAGAAAATTTAGTATAATTTAGATCTACAGATAAAATATTTTATTTTTTATTCATTTTAATGAGAAAAACTACCAATGAAACAGTTTCAAAGCAGGTTAGTAGGACAGTTACAATAATTAATACATTGTATATTGTCTTCATAATATCCAGAGGACATGATACAGACATAATATCTTGTCTAAACAATATTAGGACAAGCTTTTGAAAAAAATTATTAAGGAATCGCTTAAGGATATACTTAATATAGCTTTTAAAAGCAATAGGAAGTTAGTGGATAAAGGCTGTAGGAATGGGAATTCAATTCAAAGGAAGAATTGAAAGTTAGAGGAATCCACAGATAAGATGAGCTGCTTACTGGTTCTAACTTGTTTTTGTAAAAGCACTGACCAAATAAATCCATTACATATGAGGCTTTATTGAGGCGATTGCCTGAAATGGGATGTGTATTTAGATGCTCCTGAGGTACATTTATAGTGGTAAGAGCTCTGATGTTTAACATAGGCCTGCAGCCTCTTATGTGTACATGCAAATGATAGTTTTAGCCATGTGTCTTAGGAAATCTCTTTTCTACAGAATATGAACCAACATCTCTAGTGGCTAAATTAGGCATTTTAAGATGGGAATTTACATAACTCTAAACTGAAGTCAAGAGACTTCTCTGAATTTCTACTAAGATATAGCCCTGGAGGCTTTATTTCTCCAGTCATCTGACTCTCAGAAATGTCTACACTATGGAGCCAGGGATACAGCTCTGTGAAATAAGTGCTTGCCTGGCAAACACAAAGTCCTGAGTTTGATCCCTGGCACTACTAAAAAAAAAAAAAAAAAAAAAAAGTCTACATCAGAGGAAGGCATATACTAAAAAATATTTCACTTTCTAAATAATCACATTAAATTCTAAAATTCATTTTGAACCTCATCAAAATTTTGGCTTTGCTGAGATGGTAATTGTTTAAAGTTGAAAATAAGCAAATGTTTTCCAGTTTCTAAGTATGTGTATTTTATACATGTTCCGAATATTTTGTTACTCTCCATAAGTTAAATGTAATGTCAATATCTATAGGCTTGTTAACAGAACTAATATAGATTAAGCACATGATATGTGCTAGGCAATCTCCTGAATTATTGAAAAATACTTAATTCTTTTAAAAACCTCAGGGAGTAGGTAATGTCATTTCATTTTTTACAGATAAAAGAACTCCATAATTTGCAAATTTTAAAAATTTGCTCAAGTTGCTACTAAGTAGCAGTTGAGAATGAATGAAATTATTCAGGCCTGTGAACTGTAAGCCCCAATACTCTCACAATTATAGATTCTTAGCCCAAGTGAGCGCAAACTTGTGGTGAAAGGAAATTAATTAGTGTAGAGATCTGGGTCTCGATCTTAACTCTTCCTTTACCGATTCTGAGTACAAGTGTGTTGTTCAGCCTCACTGGCACCATTTTCCTCCTCTGTGAGGTGGGACCTGGTTCCTTTTTTTTTGTCGTTTTGAGACATGGTCTCACTATGCAGTTTAGGCTGGCCTTGAATTCACGTTTGTAACCCAGGTTGGTCTCGAACTTGCACCGATCCTCCTGCCTCAGCCTCCCAAGTGCTGGGATTACAGGCGTGTGCTACCACGCCCAGCTTGGGACCCGGTTCCTTATCGCAGTGACACGCAGCACTGCCATGAGGCATGAATGTGATAATCGGCAAATTGTTCGGAACAGTTTGTGGCACATTTTACATTCTCAGTAAGCTTGGCTACCGGTGCTACTGGCAGCATGTCTCATGCTATTTGGTTCAGGTACCTAATACTATAGAAATCTTGGATCTTATAGTTATCAACTGATTAATACTGTTTATGAAAATGTGAGGGGTTGCACTGTGAGAGACACCAAGTTCCCTCTTTCTGCTCTTTAATGTTTAACATGTTCTTCTGGATTTGTTTGGCAATCATTTTGATTTTGGTAAACAGCCACAATTCCAGGAAATAGAATGAATTTGGTATTTGTCAAAACATTCAAGTAGAAATAGAAATTTTCTTTCTGTCAAGAAATAAAATCCAGACTGGCGTGATAGCTCAGCAGTCTAGTGTCTGCTTAGGCAAGCTTAGGCAACCAGAGACTGCAGTTCGATGCCCGGCACCATATGTGGTGCCAGCACCACCCCCAGGGCAGGCTGAGGCAGCCATAACCTAAATAAATATATAAAGTTTAAAAAAAATAAAATGATTACATTCTCTTAAAAATAAAAAGAGAGAAAGAAAGAAAATTATTTGTACCCTGGATAACTTACCTATTATTCAAGTTTGAAAACTTAGTGGAAGGTCACTAGTAATTGCCTCCCAAACTTCTGACTTCTACTGCCACCATTTCCCATGCCTTCCCTCTCCACCAGAAGGTCTGTGTTCCTTTTTGTCCACTTCAACCTCAATTGCAATAAAGTGTTTTGTCCTGCTTTTGATGACCACTGGCAGCATTTGAGCCTCCTTCCTCTCCCTTCCCTTTCCACTGCAAATCTGAGTATGTTGATAAGAAATCCCAGTTTCTGTTACCTGAGGTGAGAAGTTCAAAGCACGACGTTATTTAGAGGAGCGTGGATATTTGCACTGGTGGCCTCAGAGGACCTCACTATGTGAATGTTGTGACTTGCATCTAGATTCCCGTGACAGCCTCCTCAGCTCGTAAGTGTGTTTCTTCAGAGGTATTAGACCAAAGATGTGTCAGCATGACTATGCATTAAGGGTGAAATAACTAAGTTTACCCACTGATTGCTTTATCATAGTTCTGGGTATGGATAATAGGAAAGCAGACTATGGGTGTGCATGGCCCCACCCCAAAGACTCATAGCCTCGATGTGATAAAGAGAAAGGGACTCTTGCTGCTGTGGCTCTGCTCCTTGGCGCTCGCTTCCTCATCCTGCCCTGCTGTGGACTGCTTCTCTGTGTCACCCCTCTGTCATGCCTCCTTACCTTATGATCCAGCCAACTGCGGACTGTTCTGCAGAGTGTGAGCTGAAATAAACCTTTCCTCCTCTTACGGGTAGGTGTCAGGTATTTTGTCCTCAAAATAACTCGGCAGCAAGCAACAAACTTTTCATACATTTTTTATGCATATGTGGTATTGTAAGTCTCAGAAGCCAAATCAATTTCCATAGGAGTGTGAAGTCCCTATTGCCTTTGCATGGTGGTGAAAACAGCCCTCAGATTCTTCTTTGTTTTCATTGTCATCTGTTATCTGGAAAAGGGCCTCCTGCTTCCACAGTTTGTTAGCACTTTGATTTACAAGTAGTTTGTCCATCATCTAGTTAAATAATTCAGTCCTTCTAGTCATATGATATAGGGACAGTTTTATAAAATTTCAAGTCTGTTTCCCCATGTTTATAGCAGCACAGTTTGTCATAGCTAAGTCTTGGAAACAACCCAAATGCCCATAAACTGAGAAATGCATAAAGAAGATGTGGAATTCTTATAAAATGAGTGTTACTCAGTTATAAAAAAAGAAAGATAAACTCAAGATTTCTATACGCTTTTCTAGGTAAATAGATGCAACTAGAGACCATACTAATAAGTGAAATAAATCAGATCCACATGTGTAAATACCATATTGTCTCCCTAATATAAGAACCTGAAAAAGTAAATAAAATCTGAAAGGTATAATAAACACTCTGAAAACAAAATAAACTGTTCAAAGGAAAGGAACAAGTGGGATGAGGGAAAGGAAAAAACAAAGGAGGAAAGAAAGAGAACTAGATATATATGTATACAGGATAAGTTGGATAATTGTACTGCTGATTTCTGCTGATCTATTGAAAGGAATAGTTAATGCTTAAATATTTTAATTTTTTGACCAATTTTACATGCTTCTATGTGGTAAACTGAAAAAATAATTTGAAGACAACAATATGCAATATAACAACCGTTCTTCAATTCCTATCATTGTGGTTAACAAAATTCCATATAATTTCTAATATTTTTAGTATTTTTGAACAATTAAAATTTTAAAATTTCAAGTATTAAAGAATTGTCTTTCCCTACTAGCTATTTTAGGCATTAGAAAATGCTTGTAAAATACTATAATCTGGAAAATAAATCAAAACTCTATGCTAGAAAAATGATAGGTGAAAAATCTTTTGGTCAGTTCCAAATCGATTCATGTTTCATGCTCTTGGAGAACCAGAAGTAAACACAGTACCCTGGTAGGATGCAGAAGGTCTCCATCTGGTAATCGTATCACTGCCCGAGTGAGGTGTGCTGCTGGGTCAGGTGCGGCCCGAGACGCTGGCAACAGCGGTCAGCATCATTAGCTTTAATATTGTTTCAGGTCTTCTGCCACCTTCACTCCTATGAGATTCAGAAATAAAAACATGGTTATTGGGAAGGAGAAAAATATTTGTGATTGACATTATTTACACTGCCCATCTGCAAAAATCAGTTGAAAGAAAACATTAAAATCAATAAAAGAACCATGAAGTGGTGAGGTATGACTGTACAAAAATCAGTAGTTTCCAGTAAATTGGAAATAATGTTTCAAATAATTGAGAAAAATTTAGTGTATAAGTATAATGAAGGTCATAAAATAATAGATTTAAAGAAGCTCAAAACCCACTTAAAGAGAACGATAAAACTTATTGAGGGAAATAAAACAGAATTTAATAAAGACACATAACACACTCCTACATGGGAAGGCAAATATTGCAATGCTGCTACTTTTTCTCCAAATAATTTAAAAATTAAATTACAATTTTATGAGGAAAAAATCAATTGGTTAGGGGAGGGCTATAGGAAGGACTTAAAATTGTTTTATGGATCATATAAAGAAAACAAGTATGCCAAGAATTATTTGAAAAACAAAAAAGCTTTACCAATACTTCTTTGCTTTTCCTATGTTAAGGTAGAATGAATTCATACTAGCTAAATCAGTATGGTGATGATTCTAGATAAGGAGAATCAACAAAACAAAATCACCCTACAATAAGACTGTAATTAAGATGGATGAATGCGATGTGGCTTCCTATCAAGACACATACCTACTGTTTAAAATGTTCTGAGGTAAGAAAAATTATATCAGCATTGGGAATAAAAATAGGATAGTGTGTTTCCTTGACAGCACAGCATAATATAAATCCAATATGGTTTAAAGGGGTAAATATACAAAAATAAGACAATTGAAACATCATTAAGCTTGAAGCAAACAAAAGTGGCTATTTAATTGCTCTCTGGTGAGAAGAGGACTTTCTGATTATAAAATCAATGAAGGGAATCACAAAGGACAGGGAAGATTGATTTGACTTTATAAATATTTAATACAGTCATTATAGGAATGAAAATATCGGAAACAAAATTAAAACAAAAATATATCAGAATTCAACCAATTTTTGCTGTCCTTTGTATATGAATACTTGATGCAAATTCATAGCAAATTTTGTGATAGAAAGAATTCACTAAATAGGAAAATACCATCAGCTAGTAAATCAGGGAGAGAACACTTAGCCTCCCATGCCATCAGAGACGTCAAATGTGAAGTATGAAGAGGACGGTTTGTGTACAAAATTGACAAAATGTTTAGACGGTAGCAATTGGTACTGGAGAGGCCTAGTGACATTCACAGCAGCTCAGGGGAAGTCACAATTGATGTCACCTTTCCAGAAGGTAAGATTGCAACACATATCAAGTGTGTCCGAGAAAGTTCTAGAGTTTCAGCCAATGAGACTTATTCTAATTGCAGGGCTCCATTCTCAGAAATACTCATCATTTAAATTAAAAGTTACATTGACACGCACTCTTTGACACACTATTTTTAGTCATGAAAGTGGGAAATGGTTAAATAATGTAATCCCTCATATAATCTTCTGCATTTTTGTTACCAAGTAATTTTTAGTGATATGGGAAAATATTTACTCTTTAGTAAGTGAAAAATTAATCGTCTAACAAATGAACTGTAGAGTACAATATTTATTCTACTCTCTATGAAGATAATACATTAATGGTGGTTATCTACAAGTTGTATAAGTTTAAACACTTCCAGCCTTCTTCATACTTTGTTGTATTTTTAAAGTTCACACCAGGGACCCAGCAGGATGGCTCAGTGGTCTGGAGTGCCTGCTTGGGAAAGCTTGGGCGGCTGCAGGGACCACGGTTCGATCCCCAGCAAATTCCCCAGCACCACACGCTGCACCAGCCCTGCCCTCAGCCAGGCTGAGCAGGGCATAAAAATAAATAAATAAACAAAAGTTCTGAAACAAGAAAAAAAAAAAAGAAATATATTAAAATTCACACCAACCAACTCTTACTCATATTAAATCAGAAAAATTAAGAATTTCTGGCTAGCCTTCTTACCTAACTTTTTGTTATTCTCAAAATGGTACAAAGGCTAAACTCGCTTACTCATGTGAATGTAGATGCTGCACACATAGCTCTTGCTCCTCTGTGTGAGATTAAAGTGATAGATGCCTAAGGTATTTACCTCAGAAGATACTGGGGATGCATTGAGATAAAGACCAAAATGTGATTTGGAAGAAAAACATGATATAAAAATGTATTACATGAGGTGTGTCGATACACAATTATCAAGTGAACACATCTAGCAATTTCAATAAGTATCAGATGTGGGCCTATGCTTTAGATTAAATCATTAAACCTATAAAGAACTATTTAATAAAACTTAAAATTCAACCACTGGAAGAGATAAAGCTAGTAGAATGTTCAACAGTGCCCTGTTCAGTACGACAGCCATTTTCTAAGACATAACTGCTGAGGGGTTTTTGTTTTTGTGGTGCCAGGGATTGAACTTGGGACCTTGTGCTTTCCAGGCAGGCACTGATGCTGCTGAGATACATCCCCAGACCAACTGTTGAGTATTTGAAATATGGTGGTGTAACTGAGGAAGTGAAGTTTTAGGGTTAAGTTTCTTTAATGTCTGAATACCCACATATGGCCAGAGGCTACAGCTCTGTAATATAATTTTGTACTAATAGAGGCACCATCTATGCCCTGCAAACATTGGCTCATTTAAACCTCACCTCAATTTGTGGCCTTGGTATTCCTTCTGTCCTCACTTTGCAGGTTGGGGGAGGGCAGGGGAAGCAGTCACTCACCCAGAGCCTGAGATTCCTGCCAAGGGAGGTAGATGCAGGTGCAGCCTCTCCCTTACATCACTCGGCTGCCTCCCTTGAGCGCTGGACACACCCCAGCAGTGAAGTCTAAGTGGTGGTCAGGGAGTATCGGTGATGAGCAGAAGGAAAGCTGTGTGTCACCTCTCCTTTGTGAACCTCTGTACATGGTATAAGTCCCTTCACATCAACCTATCAGAACCTATCAACCAGGAGGGCTATTTCTCAACTGAGCATTGGGAAGGGTCCTCAAGACCACACCTTTATGAAGTTGCAGACTTGCTCTTGAATCAGGCCTTCCCACTGAAGGCATCTTCCAGCCAAGAGCCCAGTCTAAGCACAAAACAGAAGGTAAATGTGCTGAGTATACCTGAAGTACTTGTGCAGCTTTTAATGTGCTCTGCAGTATGTGACAAATGAGTGGCTGCATAAATCAATAAACCCCTCTGCGAAGGTTTTCTGTAATGGTTTTCTGTGAATAGCAAGGCAACACAATGGAAAACAGTGCTTTTGTTTCCTGTCAGTGTTTGGAAAGTTCACTGTCATAACTCTGTTCCCCTTGACCTTTATCGGTGATACCTACTAGAGATTTGTACTGCTTTGCTGAGTTCTAACTGGACACCTCACCTATCAACTCTCTCTCCTTTCATACCATGTCGCATAAATGCCTCCTTTCCACCTCTGCTTCTCAGATTGTCCATTTCTGTAGCTATGTTCTGATTGCTGTTTGAATAATAATTGACCTTCTCAGATCTACGAATGCTGCCTTGCGTTGAACACAAGTGCCGATTATACATAGATGTCTTTTTAACTATGCAGCTTTACAACGGAGCTTATTAGCACTGTGATTCCCAATAATTGCTTATGTATATGAATGTTCAAAAGTGGAAAACCCAATATACACGATATTTGAAGATTTTCAAAGGCTTTAAAACTGTCAGACCTGAAGTTAATAGCGCCTTTGGTTTTCAGAATCCAAATTCATGCCAACCCAAAGTGTACTTCAGTTTTGTCTGTGCTTCTAAACATTTGAAGATGACATAATGTCATTAAAGTTAAAAATCTGATAGCAGCATTTTCAAATTGCAGCTAGCCCCAGCCAAGCTCCTGGTGTTCATGTACATGTAGTTGGTACACAGGGTAGCACCACCCTTAGCTTTTTTTAAGGATTCTTATAATTCATTCTGTAGTACTATCTTGATCTGTCCCATAAAGCCTACGTTTCTCAAGATAGTTATTCTAGGACACCTTTACAAAATATGAAAAGGCAGGGACGTTTGAAGTAATGTGTTTAAGTATTTTTTCCACAGAGAATATACATGTTCTACTGGCACAATCCTACTTCTTCTAACTCATGGTTTACTTAGTGTTTTCCACCCAGAGGTGAAACAGTGAAGCAGCATGGCATTGTGGGTATTATTGCGCTAATTAGCATTCAAATATGGGACTCTGTAAATAGAGTTCAACCTTAATCTGAACAGTGCTTCCTGGGGTTAAAGAGACAGTTCAAGTCTGTGAGGTGTTAACTGCCATTACAGAAGAGTATTTGTCTGATTAATTATGATAGTGTGAACTTGGTCATGTTTTCGAGATGATGTTCTCTCCAAAGCAGTTGACTAGATAATTGTGCCACTGTGAGCCCTAAGTGGAGCACAGTGGGTGTGAGGCCTGCTTCTAGAGCTGTCTCCACCTGTCTCCACTTAACGTATCAAAGGGAACGTGCTCGGGAAAGACTGTGTCTTGGAGTAATTGCACATAAATTCAGCTCCCTTCTATGATAAAATTAAGGTTCACTTAGTACCCAGTCTGTCAGGGCAAATGACCACTAATGATCAGTGTAGTGAGTGGAAGAACAGAAAATGGAAATGTAGTTGCCTTGTCTTTCACATCGAGATTACTTGAGATCTCTTGTAATTCTATCATTTTATACAGTTGCTAGGTAGATAGCCATTATTTTCTCATGGCTGCAGTTTTCTTTTTCTACAAAATTGTGTGATCAGACTTGATCTCCTGATCCCTACTAATGCTAAAAGTTTAGAAATCATCTTCATGAAACCAAAAGTGCCATGCAGGCATCTGATATAATTGATGTACATAGGGATACTATTGTTATGGTTTATGTCTAGTTGTTCCCCCAAAACCTCATGAGTCAGGGGGCGGGGACTTCTAGAGTTTGAAACTTGATCCATGATCCCTGGAATTATGGGTTTTAGTACTGATGGGATTATGGGTCTAAGCACTTCTGGGATTATGGGTGTAGCCTAAGGTAGAGGCTGAGGTGGAGAGCCTGAATGTAATATAAAGAGAGACAGAGAGACAGACTTGAGCTGTTGCTGTTGCTCTGCTGCCCTGATTGATTGGCTGCTTCTGCCACCATTTTGCTGCTGTTCCACTACCATGAACTGGATGCTCTCTGCTCTGTTCCACTCAGCCTTGGGCCAGCCGAATATGGACTGAAACCTCCACAAACTATGAGCTAAATAAACCTTTCCTTCCTTCACTTTGAGTGTTGGGTATTTGTCCCAGCAACAAGTGAAAAGTAACTAAGGCAACTATGAAGATATACCTGTGTTTCTATGTGTACCCCTTTCAGAGGACATGTTAGCAATGGTTACAGAATACGTGATGTAAAAACTAGATGAGCTCTGGTCTGGACATGGTAGCACATTCCTGGAATGCCAGCTGCTGGGGAGGCTGACAACAGGAGGATTACTATAAATTGCACAGCATAGTGAGACCTTGTATCAAAAAAAATTATAATTAGATGAGCTCTATTTAAATTTATATGAGCTACTGCTATACAGAAGATGGAGGCTAGGGATACAGGCAAATACTCCACAGAGCTGAAGTTGGCCTTTCAAACAATGATATGAACTAAAATGTTAATGGTGCTGATGTTGAAAGCCCTGAATTGTATGTGTAAAACACAGAGCTACTACACACATGCTCACTCTCTCTCATTATAAAGAAAAGTTCTTTGCATTTGATTTGTTCTAACCAGATCAACAAGATTTTGTTTTCCCAGCCATCTGTTAAGGCATAGAAAAAGGCTTTGCTGTTCCCAGCCTGACATTCCGTCCATGTTTGTCTTAATGAGGCTTCATTCTGGGTTGGTTATATTCCTCTCTGCTCAACAGATTGCATCAAAGTCTGGTTTAGAGAGAAACAAGGCCAGCTAGGCTCTGCGGGCTCTAGAGGAAGTTGGCTGACCCCCTTATAGACTCAAGAAGGGACACGCTGTGCACTGCATACACTTACAGTTTTGCAAAAGGGGTTGATATAAGTTGAAATACAAGCCTCCTTGTCTCTTTAAGAATCTGCGATTATCTGTACATAAAAGAAATTTGGCATAAATAGGTCCATGTCTGGTACTTTATAACTGGAGAAGTCTTTGGAGATAAGGTCTACTCTAGTATGAATACGGAAAGAAAATGAAGCTGAGAGAGGTGAAATGGTTTCACGGATGTCACACAGTACTTGCCAGAGCTGAAAGCCAGCTGTTCTGGCTGTCCTGTGTGCCATATCGTGCTGCTAGAAAATGTTCCCAGAACTGCAAACCACATGTAAAAGACGAGCTTTCTTGCTTTTCCACTATTCTTAGACTTAAAACCTATCTGTGAAACATCATCAGGGTGCAGAATACCACCTTAATGGCATTATGGTCTAAGTACAAGTGTGGCTATAATTCAATATTATCTATTGTGATAAAATTATGTGTAGTTCAAATACAAGAAAAGCAATCTTTTAATAAAATTGTTAGCTGCTACTTTCCCAACCTGTGGGTCTATCACTGCATTTAAGAGATGGAAGCTGAGGTATTTGCTCATGGGTCTAGCTCACAGGAGGGGATTTCATTACAGTTTCCCTTACTGTCATGATCTCAGGATCCCAACTGCTTAAAATTACCTGCCAATTTCCTCCTACTCCCCTATATGGGCCAACTGGAACAACGTTAACTGGTCTAATGAGAGGAAACCAAGTGATACATAAACGTAGTAGCTCTCCTCTGCCCCTAGTCCTTAGGTTTCAAAGCAAATCGTGTTCCTTGCCAATCCTCTGTGGAAAGGTGGGCGATTACCCCCTTTCCTCATTTGAGCTCTTAGACTTGTAAACAGAGAATATAGTTTCTAGCAGGAGATTTATTTCAACATAATCCCATGATAACCAAGCACGTTGTAGGTTGCTAAGCATAGAGTGAAGTAATCAGAGTGCTCATTATTTATCACTTGGTCTCCTTTCATTGGACCACTTAATATTTTTCCAGTTAGCCTGCATAGGGGAGTAGGAGGAAATTGGCAGGCAGTTTTAAATGTCAGCATCATTTTCTAAAGCTCCTCTCCACTGCAGCCACAGCTATGACCCAGCCCTGGCTTCTGTCTTACACTAGACCTACAGTCCACCTCCTGGCTAGACACCTGTTAGAGTTACTTTCATGTTTCTTGTTCACAAAACTGAATGCAGTTTTATTTCTTCAGGAATTTAAGGACGATCACTAATTAAGGATAATTACTGCCAGGATAAGCAGCTATTATTTAGGGTCTCTTTCCCCTCATGAGGAAATTTTAAGCAATTCTGAAACTAAATCATATCATACCCACAGGTGACATCTTTGCTCATGAAACAGAAAGCTTAAGAGGATCTTTACCAGCCTCTCTCAGGCTGGAGCCTGGGGAAAGCAGGGTGCAAGTGGGTGGGGGCAGCCTTCTACTGAGCCACACTGTCCCATGCTGTGCCAACTTCCAGGGCATTTGTCCTAAGGGGAAAGGCCATAAATAGAGCAATAATTAAATGAAGCCATCACTCTTTGAAGCTCCCTTCTATTTTCTTTGTTAATTCTTAAGCAAAGAGATGTATTCTTCCCTAAAGAGGATGCAGAATTCAGAGTGAGCCATTGCATTCTTGAGCAAAAGCATTTCATGAAAACATGCACCGTGGAAAGACGGGGGATCCGGTCACTGTGGCAACCAGCAGACCTCACTTAAAAGCTAGAAGCCTCTAGTCCCTGTAATTTTCTTATTTCCCATAGGAAAAAGGAAAAAAAATAATTGCATAGCAAAGCAACTGGATCTTTTCTTTCTAAAAATCTACTGAGGGACTTGATCTTACTTTGCTTCCTGTTGATCTTCAAGACTTTATCATCTTCTGAGAGACTCAGAATGTAAAACTCCAGGTCATGCATGGTTCTTGAGTCTCCTTTTCATCTAGGTCTTGGTCAAGAGCTGGGGGAATCTGTGCTAACCCCCCACAAGTGTACCTATGCCTCTCCTCGTGGTGCTGAGGATTTCCTTCAGGAGTACGTCACTCCCCAGGCAGAAACTCTGTAGCAGTGGTTTGGTTCTGCCCCCCTCCCCTACCCCCACTGAATCTTCTCTTTCTATTCCTTTCTGCCTCTGCTGCTGGGGTTAACCTGTAGAACTACAGATTTGGTCATGTCTGTTGCCTCAGCATCTCCGTCCTTCCACCTCTAGTAGTATCCCTGCCTGCCCTTGTCTGCTTCCTACCCACAGAGAAAGTTACTGTGGTTCTGGGCCATCCAGGGACAGCAAAGCCTTTCAGAACTGGCTAGTTCTAACGAGTTCCTGACCCTGACTAGGGTGCATGAGTTACTTCCTAGGGTGCATGAGTATGTGAGTGTGTGTTTACAGAAAAGTGTTTCAAATATATGCTTTAAATTATGCTCTACAGTTTTTAAAAATGAGTTTAAAGAATTAGGCACCTGCCACAAAGTTAGCAAATAAACATTGCTAACAACTAAACATCCCTACAAGCTTTTCTCTGATCCCAGCCTGGGGCTGGGGATTTAGCTTAGCAGTAGGATCCTTGCCCAGCAAGCTGGAAGCCCTAGGTTCAGTGCTGGATACCAAAAACAAAAACAAAAACAAAACAACAACAAAAAAAAAACCCTCAACTAAAAACCAATTACAAAGAAGACAGGGAAAAAAAAGAGAAAAACAAGGCAAAAAACCTCTTAGCCTTGCCTCCTTTCATCCCACTAGAGGTCATTATTTTGACTTCTATAATAACCACCTCCTTGTTTTTTTTTTTTTTTTTGG
>PVJA010025784.1:0-30122 GCA_004027025.1 Myocastor coypus
AGCAGCCTGGGAAGCTTGCCAACAGATTCACTCCATGGGAACTCTTTCCACCTTCCCCATTGAGTACTAGCTGTTGAGAGGAGTATGGGGTCTACAGAGGAACTTAAAATGTGTTAATGAAGGCACCTGAGGGCTCTCTAAGAGAATGGCTAGTTGTTAAGCGGGAGAGATAGGCAGTTGGGGACTGATTGGGGTCAGAGGCAGGCAAGGAAGCTGTGGACAGCAGCATCAAAGAATGCTGTGGTCCCAGCCCTATCTGTGCAGGAGCAGAGAGGCTGTTCCCTGCAGACTTTACCCTGCGCCAGTGTGTGCCTTGTGGAGCTCCAGTTAAGCAAGCAGGGATCCTCTCCTCCGCAGAGGCTGAAGTCCTTGCTTCGCAAAGGACGTTTTTGTTCCTCACTCCATTTCTGAAATTCAGCTTCTTATTCCTCCTCATGTCTGGGTTTCTCCAGTTGCCAACCCTAGTTCTTTCAGTCCTCTTTTCCCCAGGAGTAAGATGCTATTTTTGAACCCAGGCCTCTGACCTTATTGATCCTACTGACAAATTTTCTGTCCGTAGCCATTACTGCCTATCCCAAGATGCACTGACTTAACATCGGCTGAGGTTTCCAGTTGACAAAGACACAGTTTCTACTTCCGCAGAGTTCACATTCTACATGCATAGATCTTCCACAAATAGTTGTGTGGGTTGCACGCTGCTCAAGGAACATGGCCTGAAAGCCAGCCTCACTGTGCTCACCGAGCTTGCACTTTGGGGGTTGTGGGGGGATCTTCAGTCACCTGCAGTAGATTTTCTTCCCACAAAGATGCCTTCACCTTGCCAGCCCATATGCCCAGAAGTCTGCTGGGAGAGCTGATTTTTCTTATTCATACAATGGCCCTTCTTCTACTAGGAATAAGGCCCAGTGTATAAAAATAAAACAAAGCCATAGCATGAGATATATGCAAGATAGAATCATATCCTAAATTCTCCTGGAGCACAGAGAAAAAAGGAAGTCAATCAGCTGGAGGGATTCAGGCAAGACTTCTGAGCAGAGCTAATGAAAATTATAGTTATTGTTTATTGAGTACCCACTCTCTGGAAGACATTTATTATGTATCATTTTCTCTCTGCACAACAATCTTACAAGATAAATATTATTATCCACATTTTGTGACAATGACGCAGAGATTCATTTTGACTTCCCAAAGAGGCAACTCAGGCCACACGGCTAACAAGTGACTTGATCATCTGGGATTCCAAGGCAAGGCCTTCCAACATCAAAGCACATGGTCACTGTAACCCTCCGTAATGCTCCAAGGGAACCAGCAGTCAGGTTTGACCTTGGTAAGTGGGCAGAAATTGACAAGCAAAGGCTGGGGAGATAGTTCAGCAGCGTAAGTATCTGCCTAGCAAGCGCAAGATCCTGAGTTTGATCTCTAATACTAAAAAAAAAAAAAAAAAAGACAAGCAAGAGGAAGGAATAAATTGCAACCAGAGGAAACTATGTGGGGGTTGAAATGCGGGATTCATTTAAGAAATGTAGGGGGCTGGGGAAATAGCTCAGTAGGCTAAGTGCTTGCCTGACAAGCCTAAGGGCCTGAGTTCAATCCCCTGTCCCACAAAAAAGAAAAAAGAAAAAAGAAACGTGAACAGGGCAGCAGGGCTGCCTTGGAGGCTGAAGGGGCATCAGCAGCTTCGGACCCAGCCCAGCTTGTGAAGATTCTCATAGGCTGTGGTAAGGCACTGAGACTGAAGACTGCAGTAAAGGAGTCGAGAGTCCTAGAGGTTTTAAGCAGGGAAGTGATGTCATGTCATCTTGGATACAGAAATAGATTCTGTAGCAGCTGTCCTCAGAGTTTGGCTCTAATAGCAGCAGCGTCTAAAACTTGTGAGACATTCAACATCTGGGGTCCCAGCCGGGCTTACTTATCAGAAACTCTGAGACGCTGCATCTTAACATGTCCTGTAGGTGGTGCCGACACCTGCTCAAGTTTGAGAACCACTGGTTGCCCACAGGGCCACAGAACCACTGGTCCCTAATTCAACATGGGCTTAAAAACTCCTGGTGCTCAGGATATTTAGGTGGGTGGAGTGGGAAAAAAACTGGAAGCAAAGAGGCCAGAGTTGAATAATGGCCGCGGCAGTAAGAGCGGAGTAGGGCTAATAGATGAAACAGGCGTTTCCAATAGAGGAGGGTCTTGATTACTGAATGGGGACATAGCAAGGGGAGGGGCAATTCCAGGGTGACTCCTGGTCTGCTTTGGATGACAAAGAGTAACTTTAGACGGCAGAGATGAGCCGATGACATGGGGATAGTAAGTTGTTAATCTGGGCATGCAAAGCCAGCTAGAGGACAGAGCAGGGTTTGAGCTGCAGTCTGAGTCCGTCAGCCACAGGTGCTGGTGAAATGGGAGGACCATTTGTCCTCACGGGCACATCCCTCCCGCCCTTCCCTCTGCCCTTTGAGTATACATCTTTCTTTATTGGCTAGGAGAAGTGTAGACTTGGGCACATCACTGAGCCCTATGGACACCCATTGTCTACATACTCCAAAAAGAAATGATAATATCCTCCCCTAGGTTATTGCCAGAAACAGATGAAATGGGACGTCCCTGCTGTACCCACACTGCCTAGACGCTCAGGAACTGGGCTCTTTTTTCTCCTTACTCTCCACAGAAGACTGCTTACACCCCTCTCCTAGCCTCGGGCCCCAAACTCCTGCACACATACGCACATGTGGGATGCTCTTACCCACTGTCCCCTCACCACACCATGTCTGGAGACCCGGCAGTATAATTTACTAGTGCAGAGTTGATGCACTGCACTGTGTGTCTGGTCTTCACCCTGTTGTGGTGAGGCCCGCAGCACCCATGCTTTCTGTCTCTCTTATTCTTCTTGCCTTCTGCAGGCAAGATTACCCGGCGAAATCATCTTGCTTATTATAGGACAGTTTGTTTATTGCCTGTCTCCTCTTGTAGAGTGCAAGTTTCCTAAGATCAGGAAATATGTCTGTCTTGTTTATCCCTATCCTGGTAGCATCTGGGACAGCTCTGGCACAGAATAACACTTAGTAATTATGGGCTGGTAGGACCCATGGATAAATACATGGATGCTTGAATGAATGAATGAATGAATGAGTAGTTGGGGTCTGGATAGATTGATAATGGATGAATCAATGAATGGATGGATGATGAATATATGAATCACTGAATAAATGGGTAGATATGATGGATAGCTCGGTAGATAGATCAATGGATCAATCAGTGGGTTGATGGACAGGCGGATGTATGGATGGAACGAATATATGGATGATTGAGTATATGGATGGGTGGATGTATATATGGCCAGATATTTGAATGGAAGTGTGGTTGGGTGGAGGCTGTAAAGGCATGTATAAGGGAATCTATCATTATAGCCCTTAACCCTAAAGAACTCAGAGCCTAGACAGACAGCCCAATACTGAGAACCAATGACAGGTTTTCAGATAGTACCTTTGACTAATGACAGCAGTCGCCCAGTTGTGCTGCTGATACATTCCCAGGTTGGAGCTGCTGGAGGTGGCTGTTTTTGCTGAGGCTGCCTCTCCCAGAAGCCAGGGAGCCCGCGCATTCGTCCTGCAGTCGCTGCCTCCCCTCCCACTCGGCCTTGCCCGCTGCTCACAGCTGAACCGTTGCATGCTCCACCTGTCCCACTTCCCCTAGCAGCTGAGAGCCTCTTTGCTTCCCCTCCATAGTGACAGGGTCCAGGGTCACTCTTCTGCATCCCGGTGTATGCTCCAAGTCACAGCCACTGCTCCTTTCACTCCTGAAGTTTCAGTTGACTTAACTGAGTCTCCACTTAGCTCCTCCCACAGATACGTTTATATTACAACTGCTTTTCTAATAATCCCACTCCGTAAGGGTTCCTGGCTTTATTTTCTTGAGTATGCGTGTTGATGGGGAAGGGCTCCAGAAGCCTGGACCTCCTGGGGTAGGGGCCAGGATTAGCCATCTGACCTCTGAGTCACCCCATCCACTTCTCCCATGAACTGTGCCCAGTGCCCCATGGTTCCCACTGTGACCCTTTGCTTGCTCCTTGGATGGAAATTGATATTCTGAGAGTCATGGGCTAGTACCTGCCAGATATGGTCAGTAATTCCTCCGCAGGTATTATCTCATTTAATCTTTAAACGCCTTGAGAGATAAAGTATGACTGCTTCCGATTTAAAGGTTGGGAAAGCTGAGGCTCAGAGGTTTAGCAACATGCCGAGGTCTTGCGGCTGTGGAAGTGGCAGAATTAGGATTCACACTTGGGTTGGTCTGCAACCTGTTCTTCTAATTACTGAGCAGCACTACCCCGAGCGCAGAATGCATCTCTCTTGGCTGGAGGAAGCTCCCTCATCCCATCTTGCTGCCCTGGCTTTCTGTCATGTCCTCGCCTTCCTGCGAATAAATCTCTCTGCTTCAACAATCCCCCATGTGCCACTTGCCCCTGTTCTCTGGCCATCCCTTGGCAGAAGGTCTGGGGCCATTCAGTGCGTCTGCTGCCATGGCTTGGCCTCCATGGTCAGTCACTGTTCCTGGCCAGAATCATGCTATGCTCAGGAAGGCTTGTTTGGCAACTATTTTTCTTGTTGTCTGATAGCTTTTCAGGAGCACCTGACACGCCACCATCCATCACCATGAGAGCCAGGCTGGCTCCGTTGTGCCAGTGGCAGTGTTGGCAGCCCCAGCAGCAGCCAGCCCAGATCCCTGCTCCGTGCCGCCCTCCCCAGAATGCTGGACTCACCGTTCGTCTTCCATAGCCTTCAGACAGCTCTGCTTGCCATGTGACAAACTACTCCCCCAGCTGTGCCTACATTTGCTATTTAGGCAACAAAAGGAAGGCTCGGGTCCTCTGAAAGGACAACATAGAGTCAGGGCAGTGGATCTGGACTGCTCAGAGGCACAGATCGCTGCCAACTCCAGAGAACCCTGGATGGCAGCAGAATGGCAGGCTGGCTGCCAGGCTGGGGCCTTCAGTGGCACAGAGGGGTGAGCAGAGCTGGGAGGGCCCGGCCAGTGAGAACAGGAGGTGTGCAAACTGTGGTCTGTCTGACCATGAAGCAATGCCAATAAGAGCAGGCCAGGGAGAGGGCTTTGGCCTCTGAGAAGCCCAGCAGGCAAAGTGGCATGGCCCCTGGCAAAGGCCAGCTCTGGCGTTCATAAGAATAAATAGGATGGACGCAGGGTCCCAGAAGACAAGCAGCGTGACAGTAACAGCACGCTCTGCAGCACTGGGCGCCGCGCGGTCGTCCTGCACATTAGCTCCCCGCAGCGAGTGCAGGAAGTGGAAACTGGTGCGCTGTGGACTTCGCTGATGGGAAGATGCGTTCAGCGCAGCTGCGTAACTCACGCAGGGACACACAGTGGAGCCAGGGCACACAAATCCTTTGACCTCTCCATGGCCTCTGACCAGATTCTGGGGTTGGGGAATAATTCATACACAGCACTCTAAACACTGCTGCAGAATCTGGAATGTCCTGGTTTCTGGCCTCGGAGGCAAGTTCTGGAGAGTGCTTGAAGCTCCCAGGGGAGCAAGGCTCCCCAGGGCTTTTCGCCTGGTGTTCCGTGGGAAGCGTTGCTCCTCTGGGAGCTTTACTGTCTGCTCAGCTATTCCAAACAGAGGAGGAAGCTGGACTTTTCTCCATCCAAATGCAAATAGAAATCCAGCTAAGACAGCCAGATGTTCACTTCACCCCAGCTTATACTGACAACCACCAGACATTTAAGCCCAAGAACCCAAGCAATACATTGTGTCTGCACCAAAGTGCCTGCCTGTGTGAGGTCATCAGACAGCGCCATTAGTGCCACCCCTGTGACCCTTTGTGCGCCTTCCAGGCCATGTGTCGTGTGTGTGTGTGTGTGTGTGTGTGTGTGTGTGTGTTTCTGCACATGCACTTACTGAGACATTGAGCCCAGGGCCTTCACACTGACAAACACCCACAGCCCTTTCTTTTCTAACTTTCTCTTAAAATTTTGAGATAGGGTATCACTAAGTTGCCCAGACGGGGCTTAAACTTAAATTCCTCCTGCCTCAGCCTTTCAGAGTACTGGGGTTACAGGTGGGCACCGCTGTGCTGAGCTCATCCAGGCCTTTACCCTTAAAAGAGTCATGAGGATATTTTGCCTCAGGCTAGGTAGGGGCTCCTCTGTCTTCTTAGTTTTTTAAAAGGCTTGGTTACTGAAATAAGACAGAAAAGTACACTACCATGAGCCAATTTAAGAAACTGTCCCAAGGGCCTGTGGCAATCTAGTCACTGTCCATGCCAAGATGTAAACCTTTACCAGGGTACAAATGTTCCCTTGTCCCCACCCTACCCCATGGTTCCCTGCTTGCACCCTGAACCTCCCTGCTCCCAAAAGATCCCCAAATTAATGCTACCTAGCTCTTGGCCCCTTATGCTCCTGCGCTCTATGACTCAGACATGAGTAGTGACAAATAATTTTGAGGATATGGTTATTGAGGGACACACAGCTATGCTGACAAGAAAAGGTAACTCTCTAAAGTAGACCAGGAGAAGTGACCAGAGGCTGACCATGACGTCTCAGCAGTCTTCCTCTAAATACTGCAGGGCCCTTGGGAAAGCACCCTGCTGCCCTACACATTGCTTGGGCTTGTGTGTGTAGCAATCACAAGTGAGGAAGGGGCTAGAAACTCTGCCTGGGGATTAATTGGGGAGCCATTGTTCCCTTTCTGCCAGGTGCAGGGGCAGCTCAGCCTACTCATGGAGGTAGAACTGGAACAGAGAGCAGTCACAGGGGCTCACTGGCTGGGAGCAAAGCAGGTGCCAGGGAGGGCTCTGGAGGCTTTCTATGGCTGTCACGGTGCCCCTGGCAGTGGGTGATACTTTATTTCACCCAACAAAAACAGTCCTGAAAACAAGCCTATGAATCACACCATTCCTAATTACAGAGCTGACAAGTAGGGAGGAAAATGAAAGATAGTACTGCGGGCTAGTGGGACTGTCAGATTCCTGCAGCATCAGAGACGGCTTGCCAGAGCTTACCAGAGCGTGTGCCCCAGAAGCCCCAAGCAGGCTTGGCACTGCTGGCCCTGGGCTGGTGACCTTTCTGAGCACTTGCTGAAAAGATCAGGGCTGTAACTCTGAGTTTGGCCTTGGCACATCATTGCCCCCACTACTCCCGGGCCTGGCAGTGTTTGGGACCACCAGGAAGGATGGGAGAGCAGCAGAAGAGGTGGGCACTCGTCAGCCTGCTGGCCACTGCAGTGCCCCATGGGCTGAAGGTATCATCAATGAAAGGGGCACTTGGATCGGAGACGAGACAGTGCTGTGGCGGTGCTGATGAGAAGCAGCCAAGCTCCAGCCTCTGGCAGGTATACCATGTGTATGCAACCTGCCATGACCTAAATGCTTCATACTGGCTCTTTTTTACATATGTAGCCATCGTATAACACATGTAATACATACTGATTTTCCAACCATGAAATTTGTTTCACTGTTTTCAGAATCTTCATTGATTTTCCTGAAACAATTATGTTTTTAAAATAGAAATTGAAGATAATCCTTTAAGTTGCCATGAAATGTACATACAGATGCGTGTAGCCTTTCCTGTGTCCCTGGCCCTGACCTGAGCACTTTTCATGTAGTCATTTACGGATCCCTCACCGAATATTTATGAAGTATAGATTCTCACCACACCCATTTCCTAGATGAGGAGACTGAGGTGTAGAGATGCCAGGTAATTTGCCTACAACTACATGGCTGGCAAAGAGAGGAGCCGACCTAGAGTCTGAGCTCGTAGTCAAGACATGCCGCAGCAATGTCGTTCCCCCGGTTAAGAGCCAAGGGGAGAGAGCCACATCAAGTAAGCTCCACCTTCTTAGATTCATGCACTCATTTGATTGTGCCCTGCAACAAATAATTATGGAGTGCTGACTGTGTACCTAGGGTATACAGGTATACAGGTACTGTTGGGGGGCCCTGGGGTATACTCTGGGGAGATCCATGGGTAAGACAGACGCGAGGCTCTGACTTCTCAGAGCTCCCATTCCACACCAACAGTGAGTAATCAATGCGTCAGCAAGACCATCTTCGATGGTGACACATTCTGTAAAGGAAAGGGCCATAATGAGTTAGTCGGGGCCAGGAGGAGTGTTCCTAAGGAGGCTTTCTCACGGGACCTCAGAGCATGGTGTTCAGGTTGAGGGCTGGACAGGGAGGGCAGGGCAGAGTATTTTCAGAGAGGAGCAGAGGCAAAGATGCCCAGGCAGAGTTGAGCTTGGTTGGGCCTGAGAGAAGGCTCAGAGGTCAGCGTGGCTGCCAGTGTGGGGAGTGCGCTCAGGGGGTGAGTGGATCGCAGCGCCTGGTGGGCAGAGGCAAGGGGCTGGGATTTTCTTGTTAATAAACTGGGACACCTCTGTGCGTTGTTTTTCTGAGGGCGCACACCCCACCAGCCATCTGAGGATGGCATTAGGAAAATCCATAAACTTAGACGTCTATTTTTCTAAACCTAAACAAATGCAATTGTTTCCTTTATTGATAAATGTGGGCCTCAAACTTTAGTGGCATTAAATATGCTTGTGGCTGTCACTGATGTGTCATTGTGATGCTGTGAGACCCACCTCTAACTGTCCTTGTTATGTAAAAGTGCCCATATGTCACTATATCAGAAAAACTTTAGAAATATTTTGCTAACTGTGTTTTTGTGGAATCGTTTAAAAACATTTTCTAAGAAGCAGTTATACCAGATGTCACCAGACTGCCAGAGAGCTTCATAGCACGAGGGACAGCAATGCGGAGGAGGCCTACCCTGCTTCAGCTCTTCCAGAGAGCTGCTGGCCATGGCAGAGGAAGGGGATCTGACGTATTAGCCCCTTGCTCCCGTTCCTGGATGGAACCCTCATGGCAGTCATAAGAAGCAGAAATTATTGGTGCACTTTAGAGGTGAGGAAACTGCGACTTGGCTTTGAGGTAATGTGCTCCGCTGTGAGCACAGAGCTTGGCTTCAGACATGCATCTCTCTGGCTCATGAAGGCAAGAGCCCATCGATAAATGGAGCCTGTGGTCGGAGACAAAAGGTGATCAATATGCAGTCCCTGGCTGGGACCTCTGCACCCCACAACTTTCTCCGTAAACGATTTGCCAACCCCTTCTCTCATTATGGCTCTTCCCTAAAACCTGCCCTCCAAGGCCAGTGACACAGCCCTGTGCTAAGCTAACTAAATATTGCATGAGGATTTCAATTTAACTCTGAAGAAATTCATCCAACCCTGAGAAGAGACTGTCACCTCAAGAAATCGCACCAGGGTGCGCTTGGACCTATGAATGACATTGCCACCTCCCCAGGAATGCTAATGCTCCTGAGGGTCCTGGCCTCCTTGGCCAGCTAGTTGGCCAGAGTCCTACTGATATGGCTTATACTGGTTTGCAAAAGCTCTGGGTGGGAGCTCTCTGAACAGGAAACAGGTCTTCTTAGATACAGGGTGGTTGGTGGGATGTGTGTTGGTGTGAGCGCTTCATTGGATGCCGTCTGCTGTTCCCTTGTCCTCATCTCCATCCCTGCTTCTGAAAGAAGGGAGAAGTGCCAGCTGACATCCCATCTCCCCTGTGGACAAGGACGCCAAATATTTCACAGGTGCTTGGTGACCCTGCGAGTTTCTGCGTGGCCCTGCTCGCAGTGGGTGGAGGGCAGACAGCCTGCCTCAAGTGGCAGGAGGACAGACGCGCATGTGCCGAGCCGTGTTATTATGAAGTCTAGATGATGACACGCGCCCAAGCACATGGGAGCCAGGAGAGGGTGTGATGACCTCCCCCCCCCCGTGAGTCACAGCAGGTTCCCTGGGCCTCTCCACGGGGGGGGGGGGGGAGGCTGGCAGCAGGAAGATCAAGCTAAAGACGAGCAGGTAATCTAATTTCAAATGGGTGGAGATGCAGATGCGAGCTGCACAGGAGCTGAAAGCAGCCTGTTCTTCAGCTGGTCTACGGCACAGGCTGTGCTCCCCATCTCTGTTCCTTCCTGGGTACGGATGCGGTGTGAGACTTCCCTGCTGACAGCTGCACCAAAAGAGGAAGGTGAGGTCTGTGGCTAGCCTTGGGCGCCCTGTGTGGCGCTGTCCAAGGTATTTAACGGAACAGAGTTGGGACCGGGCAGGAGGAGAGTGCGCCCTCTAGGAGGGAAACTGGAGCTTCAGGTTTTTCTGAAGCTGGAAACTAAAGAGTTCTTCTTGCCTAACCAGAATGTGGCTTTAGCTTTGAGCTTTGTGACAGTCCTCATACAGCCTTCTTCGGAATAGCCCGGTTCTGTGGTCTGCAAAGGGGGCTCAGGGCAGGCTGTGTTTACGAGCTTCTCCTCCTTGCCCTTCTCTTTGGGCTGCCCTGCTGCTCCCTAGGGATTTACTGTGTGCCCACCTAGGGGAGGTCACCATGAATAGCACAGCACTAAAAGAACAAAGGTGCGGTCCTGGAAATGTGCACAGGTGCCTTGGAAGTTGACTGCCTCCATGTCCTCCTATGCTAACTTCTCTGGGTCTGTTTCTTTGTGAGACAGTGCTGAGGACAACTTTGAAATGCCGTGTGTGTGTGTGTGTGTGTGTGTGTGTGTGTGTGTGTGTGTGTTTTAAAGAATTAATTTATTATTTTTTTCCTTGTTTCAGAAATTTTGTTTGTTTGCTTATTTATTTTTATGGCCAGCTCAGCCCTCCCTCAGGGCAGGGCTGGGGCAGCATGTGGTGCAGGGGATTGAACCGTGGTCCCTGCAGCCGCCCAAGCTTTCCCAAGCAGGTGCTTTAGACCACTGAGCCATCCTGCTGGGCCTGTGTGTGTGTTTTTAAAAGGCTTGGTGGAGAGACAAGATAGGCACGTGAATGCCAGCAGACAGAACAGTCAGGGTGAACACTGGTGGACAGTTACACTGTGCCAGGCCTAGACTTGGCATGGGTAGCCCACTTAATTCCCACAGGGGCCTCCAAGGGGGTGAGACTTGTTGTTGCTCTCATTTTGCCAGTGCAGAAACTGAGACCCAGATAGGTTCCGAGTGCATAGTTGTAAGTGGCAGAGCTGGAAAGAGCCCAGGTGCCCTGTTCTACCACAAGGCCAGTGATACAGCTCGTGCTGCAGAGAGTGGCACAAGCCAGGCCTTAGCTCCTCAGGTGACTAAAGGAGAAGATGCTCAGGAAGGGTTTTATGGGGATGGGAAGCGTGGAATGGGCCTTGAAGTGTGGCAGAGTCGACGGCGGGGCCAGCTGTGGGTGGTCGTGGTGTGTTTGGCAGTGGGCTGGCTGAGGCTGGTTGAGGGCAAGCACAGGAGGGCTCTGGAGAGGAGTGGAGGCCACAGGGCTGAGCTCGCCGGGGCAAGCAGGCTGAGAGGGCTGGGAGTCCGGGTGAGGCTCCATGGGAGTGGGAGTCATGGACCATAATTTTTAAAGAGAAAGGACGAGGGTAACCATTGTTGTGTGAAAGTACACTTTGCCAGGAACTAATATTAGTAGCCGTTTGCTGGGTTTCTACTGTATACCAGGCCCCGTGCTTTGGGCCTGGCCTGGATCATCTCATGGAGCCTCTGCGTTGGCAGTGATGATCCCATTTTAAAGATCTGAGGTCTCCCCAGGGTCACACAGTGGCTAACCCAGCAGAGCTGCAACTGGAACCCAGTGTGGTTTGGTGCTGGTGACAAAGCCCTGCAGTCATGGGATGGGTTGGTGGCGGGAGGGACAGCCGGGTCCCGGTCATGGACCTCAAGTAGCAGGGCCGGCTAGAGCCGCAGCAGTAGGTGTCAGCAGTGGTGGCCTGTGCCGCACCATCCCCAGTCTCCTCCCAAGAGCCCCTGCTCAAGTAGCTGAGTCTCAGCTCGAGAAAGCCCATGCTGGCATGGACCTCACCAGGTGTTTGCGTGGGTTGGTAGACGGCATTCTTATAACAAGCTTAATTTTGAGAAAAAATAATTAGTACCTTGGTGGCAGCCTGCCTTCCACTTGCTCTGTAAGCTTGTTTCCGGCAGGCTACAAGCCCCAACATGCTGCCCCTGCCCGCGACTCAGTGCAGCGTCTGTGAAGAACATCAAGCCGGGGCAGCCTCTGTCCACCCTGCAGCCCATGTTCAATGACAGACTCCAAGGCAGGACCAGTCCTGCACGTCCCATCCGCACAGCAGCCGCAGGTCTCTCTCAGCCAGAGCCAAGCGTACTTCCTCCTTCCCAGGAAAGCCTTGCTGGCCTCGCAGCCCCTCCCCTGGCCTTGCTCCTGCCACCTTGGGCCCAGCTACAAATGGAGTCCCGTGGGCTTTCTCAATACAGAGAGCTCTCCTGAGATGATTATGTTGCAGTGAGAGTTCCAGGATGTGAGGATAGCCTCCTTGTGAGCGGTGTTTTCTCTTTCCAACGGTAGCCTCTGAAAGCTTTCCAGAGTTAAGTAACACCATTACTGCGTTAAATAAATAAGAGCAGAGAGGAGGCACGGTGGGGCCTGAGCAGTGGGAGGGTCAGGGTGGGCAGAGGCAGGCTTATGAAGGCAGCCAGAGCTGTGGCCCGGAGGGGCGGCTGGAACTGGGCTCCAGGAGTGGGCCATGTGAAAAGCCCAGGGAAGGAAGGTCTGGAGGCTGAGGGGAGAAAGCGCTGTGGATCTGAGAGAGGACTGAGGCAGAGCTGCGGAGGGAAGTCAGTGTCTGCTCCCAGGGCAGGGGCACTTAGCAAGGAGGAGCCATGTGTCAGCTCTCACCCAGAGCTTCCCAATGGATGGGCCAGTGGGAGAGTCCTTGTGTGGGCTGCAGAGACAGCCAGGCACACAGGGAGGTGCAGCGGTGCCTGCTGAGGTCACTGCGAAAGACCCTCAGGGCCCAGGGCCATGGGCCACAGCCAGCCCTGTGCATCCCTGGAGCAGCCCTGGCCACCTCCACACACCTGCCCTCATCGTGGCCAGGATCTGTCCCCAGAGCCCCTTGCTGAAATGCTCACCAACATCACGTTCGTCGTCACCATGTGCCCACCCGCCGCATCCCACAGCAAGTGCCTGTGCTCGTGGGGCCAGGCCCCCCACAGCACCTAGAAGCACTGTCACACCCACTTCTCTAATCCCAGGAGGCCAGTGTGAGCATTATGAACATTATTTCACTTTACAGATGAGCAAACTAAGGCTGGGAGGAAGAGAAATGATTTGTCCAAGGAAGTGGCAAATCCTAAACAGGTCTGCCCCACACTGAAGGTGATACCTCCGCTACCTCTATTATGGCAGCGCTGAACAGTTCATACAACTACAAGGCTCCTCCATGCCCATCCTTTCTCTTGACTCCTACATCTTGTAGCTAGGCAGACCTTGCCCCCATTGTGTGACTGAGAAGGTTGAGTCACAAGAAGCTAGGTGACTCACTCAGGACACACGGTTGGAGAGAGGTAGAGGCAGCCCCGTGGTCCCTCTCTTCCCTTAGCCCATCCGTCATTAAAGGAAGACATGGACAGAGGAAAAAGGTGGAGGGGTAGAGGTCTGAGGCCCTGCTGAGCTCGGGGAGAAGATTTTGCCCAAAAGGGGGCAGCAGCTGTCCAAGAAAGGAAGCCAAGGTACAACTAGGGCTCTGTCCACCACAGGCTGTGCTAGATCAGCTGCTGCCTGCCCTTAGGCTCTGGGTGGTGCTCTCTGGAGCCTGTGAGAGCAGCAGGCTCAGAAGATGCAGACCAGAGCCCTGTGCACAGAGGTGGTCCTCCTTGCCGCTCTCCCCCACACTCTGGTCCCACAAGAAGCACAGTGGCCTCAGGCTTTGATAGCTGTGGTGGCATTTGCGTAACCCCCTTTACACTCCATGAAGCAGAGGGGAGTGTGCTTTGGAAGTCATCTCCAGGCTGGCTCTTGCCTGGCCTCCCCTTGTAAATTTCACAAGCAGCCAGGAGTTGAGAGCAGGGATCTCTCTGAGGCCATACACAGATCTCCTCAAAGAGCACTTTCTTTCAAGAATGGGGAGAGGCCTTTCTGCTGGGGCGTCTGTGCACACACCTGAGGTACTGCTGGGAACATCCTTGGCCATGTGTGGTGCTCTTGACACTGCCCTGGCCAGACCTCTGCCTCCCACGTTCCCTACCACCCCTCAGGCTCCTCATCCCTTCTGCTTTTCCAGCCCAACTTCCGAGTCCAGGCCTGAGCCCCTGGGACGGTTTGCAGATTTCTGGGCTTCACAGATTTCTTTCCCTGAGCTAAGACACCCCTGGCAGTTGCTGACCAGTCCAGTCGCCAGTTTCTTCCTACCAGCCTGTTCTCATCTGTTTTGCAGCACTAGTCAGATCTGCTGACTTCTACCACCTTCTCAAGCAGAGAAGGAAGAGGGCCGGTCAAACTGCACCGTGCCTCATCCAGCCGGGAAGAGCAACGTGTGGAGTTTACAGCTAGGACAGAGCTTAGCGGGTCTCTAGCTAAACCCCACCCCTGTATCACTGGGGAGACTATTCGAGGAGAGGAATAACTTGCCCAAGGTGGCAGTGCTGTTGGGGGCCCACTGCAGAAGGCAGGTCTTCTGCTGTGCTGCCCACCTCTCTTCCTCCCAGAGGCCACCAGTGATGGGGCTGCTGTCCTGCCCAGGCTCCCTGCAACCTCCCGCACCAGCCATTCTTGGTGTCTTTGCTGTCCTAGTCCCCTTTCCTTTGCGCTCAGTTTCATGGCACATTTTCTCCTCATCCGAAGGCTGTTTTATAGCCCAACGTCTTTTTAACTAAAGCAAAAGAAAATGAACGCACGTCTTTTTGGAATAATCTCATCCCATGTGGTGGTTGCTGGCACCCCAGGGTGCACTGAAGTCAAGGTAGATAATTACTCTTCTCTGCTGAGTCAATTAAATATAAAAAACAACCATCACCACGCCGCCCTGGTTTCTTGTAGCTTCCCGCTGCCCTTTCCCTCTCCTTCCCTACCCGCTTCTCCCTGGCAGCTTACACTGGGCTGGGTAAAAAGGACAGAGATAGGGCCTGTGGTTCAGGGGCCTTATGGAAATGAAAAGGGTTTTCTGTCTGGCCCCATTCAGGGATGTGTCTGTCCGTGGCTGGACAGAAGCGCCCTGCCTGAGCCCAGGGCACCCAGCCGCCGAGCAAGAGGTTATTCTCCATGTATGTAGGCAAGATTCCTGGTTGTAGGACGCAGTTCATTTCCAGCTTTCTCTCCATATGGACATATGGAATTGTTTTGGCATAATGTCATTGTTGGCCAACTTCTGTAAACTTGTGAAATGATTTCCAAATTGTAATCCAAAGTTTGCCCTTTTTAGGAAGAAGCTGAGCGTGAGGAGAAGAAATTGGAAAACAGTGTGTACTTTGACTGCTTGATTTCTATTTAAGAAATTACCAGAGAAAGCACTGGATGTTACGCTTACCTCTTGACTGTTCTTTGTGTGTTCAGTGTTCTTCATGTGCCCTTCAGTTCCTTCACTGGAACCATTTTTTTTTTTTTTTTTTTTGAACCAGGGTTTGAACTCATGACCTTGCACTTGCCAGGAAGGCACTTGTGCCATGGAGCTATCTCCCCAGCCCCCGACTGGAACCCTTTTAACTCCTTAACTCTTGTTTCTTCCTCCCTGGGTTTGCCCCACCCTCTCATCAGCACAGGCCCTGCCTTGTTGGGCCTTTCTGGGTGGCTCCTGTTATTTTGCCCTGGTGTTCCCAAGCTGAGTTCAAGTCAGCATCACTGTCGCTGTCGCAGAAGGGTGAGGTGCTGACAGCCTCAGGCAGTTCTCTGAAGAGTCCCTCAAAGTGAAGTTACTAACAACCTCCTAATCAAACCCCACTCTCCAACTCAGGGATTGATTCACTTGATAGCAGCAATCAACACTCTCTTAAAGAAATACGGAATGAGCCAATCATCTCTTCCATTTTTTTTTTTTTTTTTTTTTATTGAAAATTTCTTTTAGCCACATTCTAGTTCCTTTTAAGGATGGCTTTACTTTGGGAGTCTTAAGTGTGCTAACTTGGTTGGGTTATGTGACTGCTTGGGGTTGTGCCTGGAGAATGCTGGGTTGATACTGAAGCGTAGAAGAAATGGCATCAGCGCTGGGTTATCCTTCCACTGCCTAAGCCATAATCCCCTTGGGGCACTGTGTCTATTTCTTTGTCTTCGCAGTGGTTTAGCAAGAACCACGTGTGTGCATGTACGTGTGTATGTGTGTGCAGCCTGTTTCAGAACTGAGGAGGTTGTTTGTAGATTGTTGGGCGCTCCACTTTTCTTCTCTTCTTTGTACATCTTTTGCATCACTGATCTGTGGCTTTTAGAAGAAAGACTTACTGAAGCTGAAATGTCAATCTTGGAGGCTAGTCTGAACCATAGTACCTACGTTAAAAACGTGGTTTATAACATATTGTGTAATTTAGAATCATCTGCGCCACTCATTACAAATACAGTGCAAAGCCCTCTGTCTGATCTAGGGGTCTGTGGCGAGCCTCAGAGCCTCAGGAGTTCAGTGTCATTGGTCCTGCAGACAGTTCTGATGCAGATGGTCCAGAGACTACATTTTGAGACTCATGGTCATATGGTTTGTAGATGAAGCTAAAGAAGACTAGAGAGGCAAGGTGACCAGCCTCGGTGGCCTGCTTAGTTAGAGCAGAGCCTAGACTGGAGCCCAGCATTAGCTGCAAGCTTTTCCACAGCCTTAGATATCAGAGAGCAGAGCATGGGAGGTGGACTTGCTTTCAACAGGATGGGCTTAAATGAGATACAGAGAACTTCCTACCAGAGGACAGTAGTGAAGAAGCCATAGCATCTCCTTACCTGGAGGAGCATCTCCCTACCCCATTCCAGGCCAGACTCTTATCGCAAGTGGGTACTTAGAGTGTAATTAGGAGCAAAGAGAAAGGGCAGGAACCACTTCACAACAATTTCTGGTTATTTGGAGCTCAAGATATATGAGCTCCTTCCTTTGGTTCTGCATGGGATGCTTGAATTTCACCTGGATGACAACATAAGAGGCCAGTGATCAAAGCCCCTGCTCTTACAAGGACAGGCTGTGTCACCTTTGGCCACTTGCTCAAGCTCTTTGTCTTTAATTCCTCTCTGTGCAATGATGGAGTTGCATCGGGTTGTTTCTAATGCATATGGCCCCAGCATTTTTACTTTCCATTGTCAGCCCTGCCACCACTGTGCTGAAGGGCCCCATTTTGCAACCACTCATTGAGACTGTGTTGACTGAACGTATGAGTAAGTTGAATCAGAAGTGCCCAGTGCAGAGAACACAGCAGCCTGCCTCCCAGCTCCCGCCTTCTGAGTCCTCCTCTTGCACACTGTGCGGCTCTGTGTGAACACTCAGATTGTGACCCCTCTTGGTTTTACATCACCCATGTATTTAAATGGATGTAGCCATGGTGAACACGAGTCATGGCTTTAACATCTTGTCCTTTTAAGAGTAATTTTTCAGATTTGGACTATGCTCTGGCTCCTTCACGTCATTCCCTGAGTGGAGAAGCCAGGCTGGAGTAACATTTCCTCAACAGGAATAGCCTCTGGTGACAAGTCCCCGTGTCACACCTCATGTGGCTGCTCCAGTGATGGGTTCTCTCTGTTCCTTTTAGAAAGCAGATCTGGCTGTGGCAGGCCTCACTATTACAGCAGAGCGCGAGAAGGTGATTGATTTCTCTAAGCCATTCATGACGCTGGGAATTAGCATTCTTTACCGAGTTCATATGGTAAGAGACTTATTTTATAAGCATTTATGTCATTAAAGTTATTTGCATGCAAACACTGAGTTATATGGTAATAATGAATGACTCACAGAAATATTTAGATTTCAAGACTTAAATGCAAATGTTCCGGGTTATTTTTTCCCCCATCAGCTGCAGGATCTTGCAAACAGGAGGGATAGAAAAGCCACACTGGTGAGCTTTCCAGTAAAAATTCCATCTGCCTCATAGACCAGGAATGTCCCTGAGGGGTGGGTTAGCACCCTATGTGTCATGTGTTGTGATGGACCTGGCATCCTCTGCTTCTTCCTGGGGCCTAAAGTCACTGAGCATTGCCAGAGATTCCTCCAACCCTTAGGTCCACTGTGTTCCCTCCATACCTTGCATCTGGTGAAGTAAATATAGACTCCCTCCTCGTGTGATGTCCTCCCTGGTGAATACAGAGCAGACCGTGCAACGGTGCATGTACCTGGCCTTCTGCATCCCCACTGGAAAGATCAAAAGGATTTCTCTGGCTAGGTTGGCCAGTGAGGATCAGAGTGAGAACACATTGGTAGACAGCCAAGGGTAGGCCTGAGCCCCCAAATGTCCCAGCTGGTGAGACAAGCAGGAGATGAGTGATCCTGACTGGATCTTATTTGGATAATTATTCTGTTATCGCCAAATAGCTGATTTCACCTAGATTTGTGGGGGAAAAAAGATTTTTATTCTGTTTTGTTTTGTTTTTTGATACTGGGGATTAAACTCTGGACCTTGCCCTTACCAGGCAGGTACTTATACCACTGAGCTATCTCCCCGGTCCCTGACCTCATCGAATTTACTGTATTAAACTAGAAGAGCCTTCTCTTCATCTCTTCATCCAAACCAGCTCCAAGTACACAGCTGTCATGTGGAGTTCTGAGCCCTCCAGTGACTTCAAGTCCATAGCTCAGCTGCAGCCCATACAGGCACCCAGAGGCTGCCTAGTCCCAGAGATCGTCCCACCTGTCTCCTGAAGAAGTAACTCCTTCCCAGCAGGTCTCAAAGCCCAGTCCTAGAGAGAGGGGCATCATCAGCCTTTGCAGCCCTGGCCTGGTTCCCATTGCTAGCAGCCACTGGGGCACTGGGGACCCAGCTGTGGCTGCACTGCAAAGCCAGAGCAGCAGGCGTTGCTTCTCAGATGAGCACTGTCTCATGCTGGGTCTCAGTGTGTATTATGGTCACTTCCAGCTGGTGAACGATGGCCAGTTATCTGGAAGAAGAGGTACATCAGAAGAACTAAGCTCCCCAAGCTAAGCCAGAAGGAAATAGAAAGATTTGGTCATCATAGTGGCTGCTCTTGTTAATGTGTCTGTTATAGAGAAAGGGGGACTTTGATTCTTCCCAGCCAGTGCCCTCTTGTTT
The DNA here is from genome assembly GCA_004027025.1 of Myocastor coypus. Lineage (NCBI taxonomy): Eukaryota > Metazoa > Chordata > Mammalia > Rodentia > Myocastoridae > Myocastor > Myocastor coypus. Next base: position 18,982 of record PVJA010025784.1, read on the forward strand.
ACTGTGACAGTGGTTTCTGTGTTCCAGAAGTCTACAGGGTCTCTGAGATATGGATTATGATTATGGGTTGAATTATGTTCCCCTCCAAATATATATTGTAGTCCTAACCCCCAGGACCTACGGATGTGACTTTATTTGGAAATAGTCTTTGCAAATATAACCAAATTGAGATGAAGTCCTGTGGGATATGGGTGAGTTCCAACCCAACCACTGGTGACCCTTTAAAATGAGACAAGTTCAAACATAGACGCATAGGGGAAAAGGCGCTGTGATTTTAAAGGCAGACGGTAGAGTGATACATTCGCAAGCTGAGACACATGGCAAATTGCCAGGGACCACTAGACGAGACAAGAAGAAGCCTGCAGAGTCAGGATGTCCTTGGCAACACTTTGACTTTGCCCTCCTGGTCTCCAGAACTGAGAGATGAAAAGTTTATTTATTTATTTATTTTTTTTCCTGTACCAGGGATTGAACTTAGGACTTTGTGCTTGTAGGCAGGCACTTATTCTATTGAGCTATCTCCCCAGCCCCAGTTTCCATTATTTTAAGTAACCCTTTGTGGGCCTTTGATATGACACTTTTAGGAAACAAAGGTTGCATGTTGCTCTTAAGAGTCAGAGCAACAGTTTCTAGGAGAGAGCCATGCGCTAATAAGTCAAAGAACATGACCTAAACCTATGCCTTCTCTGTGATCCCTGCCTACCACCCTCGTATGTGATCTTCAAGGAACTCTCCTAAGGCCTTTGCATGCCCTTTCTCAGTGCATCCTCAAGACTGTTCCCTGAGGAAACTGGGTCAGAATCCTAATTTCCAATATACAAATAAGGAAGTCGAGGTCCACATGTAGCTGATGTGGAGTAGCTCACTCCAAGACTGCCCTTATTGTCATGGCAGCCGCCAGTGCTTTCCAGGCTATCTCCACCCAGCTCCCTCCAATGGTGGAGTGCCTGACAGAACAGAGACACTCAGCCTTTCTCCAGAACCCCTGCTGTGGCTGCAGCTGGGCCCTGGCTTTGATTCCCTTATTAATGTTGAGAGATCTAGAGTCCTGCTGCAGACCTCATGGCCCATCGAGAACCCGTCGGCTGGAGGCACCTGGTCCCAAGGTTCCATTACTCAGTGCTGTTAGCTTCTAGTAGCTTGGCTGGGTTGTGTTGCTGAGACGCTTGCTCAGCCACTACTCTGAAGATGTAGGTGTGGTTAACATCAACAGTGAATTGACCTAAAGAAGAGGAAAATGCTCCCAGGGATGTGGGTGGATCTCTTCCAATCAGTTGACAACCTTAGCAGGCAAGAGCTGAGGTTTCCTGAAGAAGGAATTCTGTCCTATAATGTAGAAATCCAGTCTGAGTTTCTAGCCTGCTTACTTTGTACAGATGCCAGCCCCCCACAACCACGTGAAGCAGTTCCTTAAAACCTACCTCCCTAGGTAAGTATGATATGTGTTCTGATATTTGATATGATGGGTATAGATATCATATCACTATTTCTCTTTCTCAGGAGCTCCCTGACTGCTAGGGTTCCCCTTAATGGTCAGGACTGCCCCCCTTTACTTCCTTTTCCCCCATGTGCCACGTGGCTGCTCAGGTCTGACTTATAATGGGGCCAAACAAAGTGAAAAATGAGTGCTGATATGAACAACTTACTCTGAGCAGAACCAACACTTTAAGCACCAAATATTTATCAAGAACATTCTGTGTGTAAGGCACCATGCTTAGAAGAGACCAAAAAGTCATCTCAGGAGAGAACAACCCTGAGTTGACCAAAGCAGAGGAAACCTGGTGAGAAAGAGTCAATGATAAAGTTTGCCACATTGGATATACCAAGGCCTTACTGGAGATATCTAATGCTAACTTATAGGCAAGTAGAATCTGCCAGGAGAGTCTAAACCTGAAACTACACTGGGAAGCTGGCTTTATATAATAGGCCTAAGGTAATGCAATTAAGGATAAAATGGGGCGTTTATTATTTTGTAAGTTTTCTCTAACAGATGACTCTCATTGAGCAAAAATATGATTCATTTAATATCATTTATCACCCATAAAGATTTAGAATCTCTTAGTTCTATATGACATCACCTGACTGATGAATAATTGTTAGCAAAAAGTGAGCATCTGGTGCTAATCAAATCTGTGTGCAAAAGTGGAAATAATTAACTCAAAGTGTAAATGCCTTGTTAAGAATTATTTTACTTATTTGTAACTGATAGAAACAGGCATTGTACATATTAATGAGGCCCCACATATACATCCCATAATGTAATCTCTACTCAAGAATTATTGCCAAAGCCTCCGAAATAATAAATGATGGGTGATATGTCTCTGAGAGCTATAGACCACCAGAAATAACTTTTGAATTTCTAACAATCTAGGATTACCCTAGCTTTTTCATGAACATAGATCATCAACAGTTGATTACATGATATTTTCCTTCTTTCTAGTGTCAGGGTATAATCTCTGTTTCTGCTCAGGCATTTCAAGGACCAAAATAAGAAGAATGTCTTTACCCTTTCACCGCCTCCACCCTGCTACTTGACCAAGGAGCTAAGGGCTTTGGCTTTGGCTTTGGCTTTGGCATTTGTTACTATTGACCTGTCCTGCAGGGTAGAGCTTTCTCCATTCCCAGTATCCAAGGGCCATTTCTCCTTGATGTTCTTCATAGCTTCTCATCGTTTTAGTCTCTCTCTTTCTCTCTCTCTCTCTCTCTCTCTCTCTCTCTCTCTCTCTCTCTCTCTCTCTCTCTCTCTGTCTCTCTCTCTCTTCCTAAGTCATCTCACCTGCTTCCAATCTGTGAATCTAACCCTGGCCTCATCCATGAATTCCAATGAATTCCAGCAGTGTATTGTATTTCTTACACATGACTAACCCTCTCCACCAGAATCTCCAGGCATCTCCAAAATGTTCGTCTCAGTCTTGCTCCTCCTCCCTCTTTCTGGCCCATCTGAGGGAAGGGCTGCTATTCACTCAGGCGAGTGAAGCCTCCCTGAGTTTTCCTTCCCATTCATCTCTCCTGCGCAGTCGTCAGACAACCGTGCCTCCTCGTTTGGGTGATGCAAGCTCTCCCTTTCTCTAACCCGAATTGCTGCTGTTCTAACAGTAGTATTCTCCTTGAGGGCAAGCTGTCCGCTGGTCTTTACTGTCCCCATCAAAGAGCTGCGGCCACCATGAGCATTCACTGAGAAGTCGTAGAGTGGAGGTGAGGGAGTAGAGCCAGGTCGCTCTATGTTTATTCCCAGTTTGGATCATGATTAGCTGAGTGTCCCATGTGTCTCAGTTTCTTCATTTGTAAAAATGAGCTGTCATGTAGATGAAATGAAACTGCATTTATGATGTACTTATAACAGTGCCTGGCAAGTGCACAACGAGGTGTTAATGAATTGTGGGAAATGCAGCTCATGACAGTCCATCCTCCATCCACAGCCTTAGGGTGGCATGCTTGCGTGTTTTACCAATGGGATCATGTCACCCACCTACTTCAAACTAGTCACCAGTTACCCATTAATTATAAGAAAATACACACCCACTCAACGTGGAGATGAAGCCTGTGTCTTCTGTCGCATTTCCTTTCTCTGGCTGCAGACCCCTGGCCCCAGGCTGCTTCCACTCGCCCACCTCGGTGGCCATCTTGCTTCCTTATTCAAGTCTCATGCACCCTCTTAACTCTTAACCGGCCTTTGATACCCAGCTCAGGTGACACTTGCTGTTTGTCATGACTGCCCTGGATAGAGCTGATGGCCTCTTTCTCTGAGCTGTTAGTCTGCCTATCCATCATAACAATGTTAAGTTGTATTTTAGTGTGCTTTACCTATCTCTTTCTAAGTAGAATCCAGTAGGAGGAACATTAAAGGGAAGATGCCCATTTATCAGGCCATAGATTTTTATCTTTTAGTATGAAAAATATGGCAATCCTAAACATACAGTGTTTACTTGATAATAAAAAAAAGGAAGACAGAAAGAGGGAGGGGAGGAAGTGAGGGTGATACAGAAATGATCTGCATTTCTTTTTTTTAGATTGAATTTTATTTTAAAGAGTAAAAATAGCAGAAACAAAGAAAAGTAGTAACAAGCAAGAGTACGTATAGTACAGAATTTCAAAACAAGAAAAATCTAACAATGCTCGTATTACGTATTTTCATCATCAAATATGTTTAGATTAGTAGATATAGGTATGTAAGATTGGTCAAACAAACATTTACACTTTCAATAAACGTTATTTTTAAAACTGTTCCAAATGCGTTTTCTATTTAAGTCACTCTTTTAAAAAATTATAGGGGTTGGGAATGCAGAAAACTCAAGGTCCTGAGATTGATTCCTGATACTGCCTAATATTTATTTATTTATTTATTTATTTATTTATTTATTTATTCTTTTGAATCTTTACACTAGGGAGACTACAATATTTGCACATGGAAGTCTGGTTTATTTCACTTATGAGTGTATGTTCAAGATACATCCATTTATATATGAAGTCTTCTAGTTTATTCTTCCTTATAGCTGAATAATATTCCATTTTATGAAAATACTACATCTTTGTCAACCATTCTTCAGATGATGGGCATTTTGGTTGTTTCCGCGATTTGGCTATCACAAATTGTGCTGCTATGAACATAGGTGCACAGATATCACTATGATATGATGTTTTCAGTTCTTCTGGAAAAATTCCCAGTGGGGGATAGCTGGATTGAATGGGATTTCCGGTTCTAGTTTTTTAAGGAGTCTCCACACTGCTTTCCATAATGGTTGCACCAATCTGCATTGCTACCAGCAGTGGAGAAGGGTTCCTTTTTCTCCACAGCCTCTCCAACATTTGTTGTTGGTTGATTTCTTCATGGTAGCCATTCCTTCTGGGGTGAGATGGTATCTAAGTGCTGTTTTGATTTGCATTTCACAAATGGCTAGTGATGTGGAGCATTTCTTCATGTATTTGTAGACTTGTTGACTTTCTTTCTCTGAGAAGTGTGTGTTCATCTCAGATGCCTGTTTCAGGATTGCATTTGCATTCCTTTATCACCTCGATCTTGAGAGCAAAATGGAGGCAGATGTTTCAGGCAGCCCAGACACATGGTCTGCTCAGGCCTGACTGTAACTGTCACCTGAACTCACTGGTTTCTCTCTGAAATCCCATCTATCACATATGCAACACAGCATCCACTGGAGAGGGTATTAGGATCCCTGGCTGGGGCGAGAAGCACTTCTGCACCACCCACAGATGCCCAGCCATTACACTCTGGGGTTTCTCCTGGTATTCCAGAGTAGACTAAGTAACAGGACCTCTGAAGTATAAGTCTGTTTTTTGTTTGTTTTTTGAGGTACAGGATCTCACTGTGTCATTCAGGGTGATCTTGAACTCACTATGTAGCCCAGGCTGGCCTCAAACTTGTAGTGGTCCTCTTGCCTCAGTCTCCTGAGGGCTGCGATTATAGGAATACACCACCATACCCAGCCAGCCAAGGACTCTTTATTTTCCTCGCAAATGAGCTAAGTTCTTCTTACTGAGAAGTTTCATATTTGGTATAGCGCCACAGCTCTAAAGATATTTTGCTCACAGTGGTTTTACAGTATTGAAGCATACCCTGAGCTCTCAAAGAGCTGTGCGAGAGGTGGGGAGAAGCGCTTGGAAAAACAAAAACATCTGTATTTGACATTAGAGGTTATTCTGCAGGTTTCTTTTCTCCTGCAGCAGCAATTTGCCGAAAGCTGTTTTGCTCAGACTAATATTAAAATAAGTTTGTATTCCTCGAGCACCACCTGACTGAGATCCAGGCAGCAGCAGAAGCCACCTTGAGCTTCAGCATTTGGCCTGTTTAACCCTCAAATGGCTAAATCTCATTCAAATATTTCATTGTTGGCATTTTTGGGGAGGTGGGGTGTACGTCTATGATATTTTTATGTTGGCTCATTGCTCTTAATTTATAAATTCTTTCCTATGCATGCTCTGTCTCAGAAAAACAATGCCTGACACAGGTAGCACAGTTTACACTTTATAGGACACAGGTGGGAGGTTCCTTGAGCCTAGTCAGTGCAGTAGAAAGGGCAAGGGCAACACAGGCGTGTGGCCATGTGGAAGCTAGATTTCCAGACTGTAAGTTCCATGCACCTGCTGACTGCCAGTCTGTCTTCATGGTGCAATAGGTAGGTTTCTGTCAGTGTCAGGGCCATGCAGGGGTTGCATAGTCTTTGAAGGTCCTTTCCTATCTGAGAAGACTGTCTATAAGCCCATGTAGGGTCCCAAGCCTGCCAGAGCATCCGAAACAACTCCCTGGAGAGTGTGACCTTGCCATTTCTTTCTTATTGTGCCCTGCTCCACCTTCCATTAATAAACAGGAATGCTCTATACTCTATTCTTTTTCTTTTCTTAGCTCTCAGCTACAGTCTTCTCTCTTAAGTTGAAAAAAATGACTAATTAAAAAGTGAGAGAAATAAAATGCCAATGTGAAATTAATGCACAGCATTTGCTGGCTGTATTACCTGCTTTTCAATAAGGTCTGTTGCATTTCACAAAGCCTGTCTAGGAAAATGGAGAACAATGCTAAGTAAGCTACTGAATCATTTCTAACGCGTCTTAATACTTTGTAATAAGGAAATGGAAATGAATTATGTTCTAGTCTTTAGAGCTAAGTAACATGATAGCCCCTGTAATGGAAATATGGATCCCTGAATACATGATCATTTCCATGTTGGATATTTGTTGAGTGCTTCTCACTCAGGACACTCAAGGTGTCTTTTCAACATTGCTTCCCTAATTCTCCCATTCGCCTCTCTTGCGGATTGTGGAGCTCCATTCTACGGAACAGTAAAGTGGCATCCAGAACACTGAGTGGCTTACCTAGGATCACTCAGCAAGTAAGGTCAAGTCTGGGATAAGAATTTAGATCTTCTGACATCAGACTTCCAAGTATAGGAGTAGAAATTGCTATGGGGAAAGTGCTAGCATATGGGTTATGGAGCCGACATGCCATCTGGATGTTATATGTGGAGGCAAATGAACTGCTTGGTTCCTTTTCTGCTCTTGGAGTCAGAGGTGAAGTGCAGACTAAACCACACTATGCAAGAAAACTCATTGTAGACACCCTGGGAGGCTGTTGATGGGTTCCTATAATGAGCCAAAAAAACAAAACAAAACAAAACAAAAAAGAAACCTCACCTCCTCCTGCCTCTCCAAGAAGAATCATTGAAGGAAGGAATGTTTTTCTTTCCTCGTCAGCCTTAGAGAACGTTTTTTGACCAATGACTACCATTGACATTGTGGACTAACTCTATAAATTGTCAGTTAGTGCTAAAGACTGTCAAGAACACATGGGGCTTGTGACAACCCTTTGCCATTGACATTCTGAGAAAAGGGCTGGGTTATGAGAAGGAAGACGACAGCTGATGGCCTTAGTTTCTGTGTGTAGAGAAATAGTGCCAAGTTTACCCTCTGCTAACCTAGACCCAAGAGAACCTGCCATGTATCTGGTCCTCTCACTCAGTGACTTGTTTGGGGAGGCTGAGGTGGGAAACAGAGTTTTAAAGATTGGGATCGAGGTTTCTAAGAGCCGTCATTGCAGAAGAAAGTCTGGGATTGCCTTAATTGCTTTCTGGGGGGGAAACCTCATGCTTCATGTACTACAACTTACGGAGACTCCAGGAATTATGAAAATTGGCTGCGGCCAGATGGCATTCACCCTCAAGCATGTTTAGTATGTGTCACTATAGGACAGAAAATAGTTTCTTCTTCACTGCGGAAGGCACCATATGAAAGGAGGTTCCCTGCCCTGTCACATACCATCTCTCCTTCCTTCTCTCACAGCTGTCATTAGACGAGCAGAGCACACATAGCCTGTACTCTGCTTTATCTCACTGAGGCCTCAGAGCAACCCAATAAATTAAGTTGCATCATGATACCCATGCTGCAGAAGAGAAAACAGAGACCCAGAGGTAGAGTAACCCAGCACTGCACAGCTTGTAAGTGTTAGAGCCAGGGCTCAGCCCTGGGCCGTCTGGTCACAGAGCACATCGTAGTTCACCTCTTCTGCTGTATTACCTGATTCTGGTTCCCCTGTGCATTTTGGCTTCTGGCTATGAGGAAATGATTTCTATCTTTTTGTAATATTTCTCCCAGAACACACGGAATGAAGTATCAGTGAACAGATTTTTTTTTTTTTTTTGTACCAGGGATTGAACTTGGGCCCTGAGCTTGCCAGGCAGGTCCTTACTCTACTGAGCTATCTCTCAAGCCCATGGTCACTTTTTCAAGACTAAGATGCATTTTTGATGTCGGAAGAGTTAGGTCCCACACTATAGCTCTATGGACAGCCCCACTGCCAAGTTGCTCTGTTGCAAGGACCGCAGCCACGAGGGTCAGTTGGTGACCAGCCCTCAGGTCTCTTTCATCATTAGAGAGCACACAGGGTGCTGATTCTCGTGAGGTCAATATGACACACAGACCAAAAGCCAAGCGAAATAGCTCTATTTTTGCTACCATCTAATTCTCAACTATCAGCAAAGCTTGACCTGCCCTTGACATTCAGGGAAACAGATATATCACTGTATACATCTATAGATACTTCCAAAACATCACTTATCTACTTCCAGAGTAGTTATATCCATCAACAGGAAGCACCCCAACGTGTGGTGAGCAGCTATATTGATTATATAAATCAATACGAATGCCTATAAATACAGCAGTCACAATAAATGATGATGAGTATAAATACATAACATTTACGAGAACTTTGCTGGCATTGGGGAAAAGGTATGGGATTAATTAGGGAGTTTATTGGAGCAAGTTGCAAAGAGTAAAAGAAGACTTGATACAGCTGCCATTTAAACGAAGGGGAGCGTGGCATGCCTGTGGTGTAGCTTGATGAACAAGCACCAGAGAAATAGAAGCCATCACCAGTGACTTGAGGGAGACACTTAACCTTCCTGGGTCTCAGTTCTTCCATCTGTCAGTATGGAAAATTGGGTACCGAAAGCAACTTGAAGTTCTTCTGAAGGAAAGTATCAGCCTCATACACCCTTTGGATTCAGGAAACGCTATTATTTGGAAGAAATACTTACAGGAGATGACACCTGACCTGTGCCAAGTGACAGTAATTCAGGTGTCCTTTGGGAAGGAGGAAATCTGAAGTGTGGCACAGAAGAATTGGTGGGCATTGAGAATCTTGCAAGGAACATACTTCCCTATGGCATCAGAGTAGGTCCAGCCTATGCCAGCCCTGCAGAAGGCAGTGCCCAGATCTCAAATGACTCCCTGGTCCATGCTGTTCAGATTGGCGTCAGTCAATCAGAGGTGGGATCGGGTGTTGCCTTGCCAACCTGACTGATGTGTTTCCAGGGGAGCTCTGTTTATGTCTTGGTCCTTGTTTGTGTGATGTTCTATGTTTTATAACTTGAGTCTCCAAGAATTTTTCCCACGGCTATGCATCATTCCTTATCACTCCTAACCAAATATGGCAGCTTTAAAAAGTGCTGTCATTTTCCTCAATTTCATTCACCGTGATATAATCAGGTATAGATTTCTGACACTGAGCATATAATAGGGTTTCAGATTCAGAAAGCAACAATAAAAGTTTTTTCCCCTTCCTGGATATCTCTCTTAGGTGAGAGACACAGTGAAATAGGCCTGAGTGACAGGGCACACAAAGCTCACATACATCTGCCCAGAGAAATTCTGGGGTCAAGAGCAACCCCATGTGTGGACCAAGCTGTGTGATTTTGCTACAGCTGGAATAACTTCTTCCACGGGATCAGCTCCTTTGTCCCCTGCCAGACCCCATGATCAGGCTCTGCACTGTCTTCTTCTGTCTGCCACTGGCTTTTATGATGATGAAGAAAACATGGTCAGCCTGTGATGGACACGAAATGACCAACCAGGGCTCCAGTTCTGCTGCTCTTGAGTCCCTTGCTTCCTATAAGAGGATTTACATAATGATGGGGCCGGCCATGCTGAAATGGTCTTCTCAGTATTTCTTTCTTGTTTCCTTCCTCCTGGTCATTAGACTGTGACCCTCAATTTATTTCCCTTTCCCCATAAATCACCTGCATGTTCCATGTGGATCAAGCATGCCTGTGCCACAAGGAAGATACTCGTAATTACTATCACAGAGCTGTTCCTCGGCCTAAATATACTGTGAGAGAAAACCTGAGCCGCTCCTGTCACATTGCCGGAAGGCCACAACACCCAACAATGGCTACACCATTGACAGGGAAGTTAATGATGTCTTCTTTGTGCTCCCGCTGGGGTGTTGTCCCAAAAGGAGTCTCTACTCTGGGTGGCTAAGCAGTGTGAAACCGTCCAGAGTGAAAGTGAGGAGCAGCCACGACTGGGGCTGGGTGAATACAGCAGGGCCGTGCAGCGCTAGTGCTGTGCCTGTCCTGCCTTTTGCACGTGGGTTACGGGCACAGACACTGTTGCTTGGAGTTTCACACTTCTAGCTTCCTATGAATGGTGCAAGCTCCGAGAGCTGGTTGAGTTTAGTGCACTATCAGGACAGGTGGCTTCCAGCTGTGTTTCCAGGGACCTCTGTGTAAAAGTGGCTGACTGTATCTGGACGGTGATAGTGGTGTTCTCACTGCTGATGCCATCTCAAGCTTGAAAACATACCTGCTAATACACCGCCAGAGGCCCAGCCTAATTTTCAGTTCTATCCATCAGGTTCTGATCCTCAGGTTCCAATCTTCAGGTTCCGATCTTAGCATCTTCCACTCGAAGTACTCCTGAGGGACCATCTAGACCACTTGTCTTCATTGGCAGCCCCCACTCAGCCCCAGCACTGCCCGTGTTTAGTTTTATGAAGAAGCCAGTGAGCTACATCTTTATGTGGAATCTTCCAATCATTTAACTATTGGGAATTAATATAAAATTTAATACTTTGGAAGCCTAGCATGATGGTACATACCTGTAGTGCCAGCACTTGGGAATCTGAGGCAAGAAGAATTCTGCGAGTTTAAGGCCAGCCGGAACTGAATAGAAAGGCCCTATCTCTGGTCTTTTGTGTGTGTGTGTGTGTGTGTGTGTGTGTGTGGTGTGTGTGTGTGTGTGTGTGTGTGTGTGTGTGTATGGTACCAGGCATTGAGCTCAGGACCTTGTACTTGCCAGACAAGCACTTATTCCACTGAACTATCTCCCTGACTCCATAAGGCCCTATCTCAAAATAA